>APFE030623615.1:265809-310806 GCA_000404065.3 Pinus taeda
CCGGGACCAGTCAGGATAGTTCTCCTTGCCAGTGAGAACTATTCCTATCATAGAGATGATTGAATGCATTCTGTAAAAAATACTTCTGCTGATATAAAAAAAAAACTTTCGCTTATGTACTAATACTTTTGATGGCGAGAAAAAAATTTGCTCTTAAAAAACTTCCGCTGCTAAAAAAAAATGATTTTGATATGGAAATATATTCAAAATCATTCAAAATTCTGCTACGCCATTTATATTACTGATAACATATATCACCGCAAAAAAATTGTTTGAGCGATTGCTGCCACTGTAATATATATTGCATTACACATAGTCAATATATCGATTCACCTCAATATACCATCGATTCACCTCAATATACCATTAATATCTTTCTGAAATCGCATTCTTTTTTTTTTATAGACAAGAATTATGAAAGGTATTTGAGCATGAAATAGTTAAGCCTGTGTAATAACAAAGCCGACAACGGAACCATTCCAACGATAGAAAATAACAAAGTTGAAGAACCAGGGACCAAATGATTTTCCGAAAATAAACCGTGTTTTGAATGACAGGATTCGATGGTGAAAGCTTTGACAGGTGCCGCAGTAGCTTTTCTTTCTTTTTAGTTACTAAATCGATCTCAACCAATGCAACGGTTTCTAGATAGTTGAACGGTTTCAGGCCTGTTCACAAGAAAAATGAGAAACAAAGAATAGGACGTGGAGTGGAAGGCAGGAACGTGAAAACTTCTTGTTGGTCTTAGTTGCTGTAATAGCAATGCAATGTCCATCAAAGTAAACGAGCAGAAGCCTGGAACAAATCGCGTTCTTTAGACAATCATTGTGGGCCAATTGGTTGAACGATTTTTTCTGATATCAATTTTGACAAATGAGGCGACGCCAAGGTAACCAATATGTAGACTACAACACAGTGATAAACACTGGTGTAAAACAAATACTATGCAGAAAGTAGCCCACTTTACAAGTTTTTTAATGGAATGTGGCGTGCAACATGAATGGTTTTCATATATCTATATAAATTACCATTTCTGCCTTCATTCTTTCAATCCGGTGGTGCGGATGTGCATATTTTCTTCTCTTGTCTCCAACGGATGTGCACAGGTGCGTATTTTTTTTTTGTGTTTTAATAAAAAAATAATAGCGATGAATACCTGTCACTCAGGTACCAGGCTTCAGGCAAGCAGGCAGGCATGCGTTTTTTTTTTTCCAAAAATGCAGCTTTAGCGCAGGCAGGCAGGCGTTTTTCTCAGTAGTGGATCACCCAGCAGCGTAGACAGCGTGCAGGCCAGGCGTTTCACTCAGCAGCCTATCACTCAGCAGCGTAGGCAGCGTGCAGGCCAGGCGTTTCACTCAGCATCAGATGTGGGACAGAAGGTAGGCAGGAGTTACAAGGTTAAAAATAGAACTTGGGACCTGTGCTCTGATACCATGTCAGGCCAGGAGTAACTCCAGGAAAACTAATGCGTTTATTCAATTAACTAGCTATCTAATATATACATGAATGTGATTGTTCAATTCATCTTCTCGATGACTGTTCACATTCAGTTCCTCAATCACTGAGGATTAGGTGTCAACAAAACATAATTATTAAAGGGGTGAAAGACTATGGGAAAAATGAATGTACTCTTGACCTTGCAAGAGACATTTTGAAAGACAAGTTGATATGGCAAGGACAAATATGCCAAGCATGGAGGGTGGGTAAGTTTAACGAGGAGACAACCAGGCTCATAAAAGTCATTATGCCTAGCTTGCATGATAAATATATCATTCCAAGCAAGAAACATCTTTTGAGGGGTTCTCATTTTTTCCTAGAAGAAGATTTAATTGTAAAACAACAGGAAGAAAGAAGGGAGGAAATTTTAAAGGTTAGGGCAGCAAGACATGAAGGCAAGAGAGCATGGATTTATAAAGGAAAAGTTGTGATAGCGCGATTTGGACCTCCTTCCAAAACAGAGCAGCAAGATGGTAATAAAGAAGAGGTAACAAACTCTTCAACAGGAAATCAGAAAGTAAGGTCAGTATGGGAAAGCAGGGACAAAGACTCAAATGTGAGTCTTGCATGTCAAAATAAGTAGCAATCAAGTCATACCCAAGTTTCCTTAAGATTAGTTTGTTGGAATTGTAGACATTACCCATGGAGACGAGGACCTAGGTTAGGGCTTGTTGCGGAAGATAGAGACATAATTTTCCTCATAGAAACACATGAAGATGAAGGGTGCAAGACACCTCTGTTTGAATGATATTGGAAGATGGCAGTGTGGAACAAAACAACAGGGAATGGCAAAGGGCAATGGGGTATCATGGTTTTAGTAAGGGAGAAAGGTCGTCTCATTCAGTTAGAAAAAGAAGACTCAAATAAGCAATTCATTTGGTTTAAAATATCAAAAAATGGAAACCACATCAGAATTGTAGCATGCAATTTTGCGTCGCAAGTTTCAAAAATCTACAAAGGTAAAGGGCTTGACCACAAAGATCCATTTACAACCTTAAAAGAGGTTATTGCAACATATTCGCAACTAGGTGAAGTCCTTATAGTGGGTGATATCAATGCTAGGATTGCAAGTGAGCAAGCTAGCATTCTTTGTTGTAAAGATGATTGTGACCCTATTTGGTTTATAGAGGAAAGTAATCATTAGTGGGAAAGAATTTCAGAGGACAAGGGTTACAATCTCTTTGGTGAGAAATTGCTTACTCTATGTGGGGCCTTTGATTTAGTCATTTGTAATGGCTTGACTAGATGGGCAAAGTTCAGTAATTTCACTTGCAATACTTACAATGGAGCAAGTGTGGTAGATTATGTAATTTTCTTGCATGCTTTGTGTGAGAAAATGGAGGAGGTTTTGATTGGAGATCAGCTGTGAGACTTGAAATCAAATCACGAGCCAATTTATTTATGTTTCTCTTGTATTGGAAAGAAACAATTAGAGTAAAAAATTCAGCATGTCCAACAAAATATCCTAAAGGACAAAATTATTTTAACCCGAGAAAATTGTAATACCTTCAAAATGACGCTAGAGATGCTTTTTGAGAAGGAGAAAATTACAATTCACAGTCTTCATAGTCATGAATTAACACATTTAATTCAATGCGCACTTGCAAAGTGCAAAGGGGCAAAAATTAAGAAATCTGAAACAAATTGCTTTCCAGGTAATGCTTGGTTTGACGAGGAATGAAAAGAGGCAAGGAGAATCTGGAAAGAGTCAAACAAGGATAACATAGAGCTCAAAGCTTACAAACAGTTATTAAGCAAGAAAAAGGTCGATTTCATGGTTTCAAGGAGGAAGAACTAATCTTCCTTGGGAAAAATAATCCCAAATTATTTTGGAAGGAGTTCCAACCGAAAAAGATACAAATTGGAAATAATTTTACGGCTTCTAAATGGTTTGACTATGCAAGACAACTCTATGAGCAGGTTCCCAAGGTTGACCCTCCCCTGTTGGTCAACACTGGTACTGAACTCTTCACGGTACAAGAGGTAGAGATGGGTATTAAGAAGTTGGGTGTTGGAAAAGCAAAATACTTAACTAAACTCCAAGCATAATATCTAAAGTGGGGCTGAAAGATTCTTACACCTCACATTACAAAAATCTTCAACAACATCATACAAAAGGGCTCCCCACAGATTGGACAACTAGTCCGACAATACCTCTTTTCAAGAGCGGTGACATCAATAATCCCTCCAATTATAGGACCATCATGATAAACCCTTTGTTTGCAAAGTTATTTGGAAGCATGCTAGAAAACAAAATTACCAAGTGGGTAGAAGAAAGAGATAAGTGTGCTAAAGGGCAAACATGTTTTAGACCTAAACATTCCACAGTTGATCATCGTATAACTTTAAGGCACATCATTGAAAAAGTTTGGGAGAAAAAGGAGGAAGTCTTTTGTTGCTTTATTGATTTCAGAAAAGCGTTTGACTCAGTTTCTAGGGATAAGCTTTGGCACAGAATGTAGGAACTTTGGGGTTCCTAAACATTTGAGAGCAATTTTGCATAGGCTGTATGAAGAGGTGAAAGTCAAAATTAGAACTTCAACAGGCATTTCTGAAAGTTTTAGAAGCGATATCGGGGTCAAGCAAGGTTGCCCATTGTCTCCTACCCTTTTTGGTTTATATATCAACAAGCTTGAGGAGTGGTTAAATTCGCAAAGGGGTGATGGTATCTATTTGGGCAAGTTTGTTATAAGGCTTCTTTTGTATGCAAATGACCTTATTTTGATTGTTAAATAGACTCATGGTTTGTAAAAGCACTTTTTTATCCCATGAGCATTTTTGTAGAAGTGTGAGGATGCAAGCCAATATCAGCAAAACGAAAGTAGTGGTCTTCTCTAAGAAAAGAAAACATAACCAACATAAGTTCTACTTTGAAGGCAACATTTTGGAAGAAGTTGCAGATTACAAATACCTCAGAATTGATTTCAACAAAAATCTAAGGTGGAATGGTTGTAGAAAGAAAAAAGCTTTGGTGGTTTGGAAAGCATTTGATGCTTTTCAAAATAGGTATAGAGAGGCAGAGTTATGGGACTGAAAATCACTCAAACTCTTTTTGGGCTTCTAGTGATTCCAGTGATTCTCTATGGTTGTGAATTATGGGCCAATAGTACATCTGACATGCAGTGGAGACAAATTCAGAAAATTCAGAAGCGTTTGATTACAAACAAATTTTAGATTAGAAGTGCAATTCCTATTGAAGCAATTGCTATGGTGTGAGTCATCAGGGATTTAAAAAAAATTGAGCAAATGGAAGAGGGTAGATGGACTAAGGTTGTCTTTAATGATAGATTGTGCAAGAGCAAAAAAACTTGGATGCAACAAAATAACAAATGGTTTAGTAAATGGGGTATTTGCTTGAACACGTGTCCCATAAACAACAAAGATATAAAAGCTTTTGTTATGGAAAAGTTCCACAAGCGTACTTGGGATAAGCAGCTAGGAAGAAAGAAAAATTACTATATTGAAGTGTTTAATCCCACTTATAGTCATCAACCAAAAGCGTACATAGAGGCTAATATCTCGGAAAGCCAAAAATTTTATTGCTCAGTTAAGGACTAATTCTCATCAACTCTGTTGTGAAACAGGGCGTTGGAAAATGCCAAAGGAAGTGTGGGAGGAAGGAGTATGCATTTTTTGTTCTTTCAGAGAAGTGGAAATAGAAAAACATTTCATTTTAGAATGTGAAGCTTTCAAAGACAACAGGGAAAATTATGCAGATACGCTGGCAGCGAACTCTTGGGATAATCTATTTAGTGAGGGGTTTGTCGAGAAGATGGGAACATTTATTTTGAAGCTTCACAGAAAAAGGGCTGAATACATCAAGCAGATGAAGAAGCAATCTGTTCTATAGGCTATCTTTAGCCTCGTGGACATTAAAATAATTTCTTTCTTTCTTAAATTATTGTCTTTCTTTTTAAATGCAAATTATATAAAATGGTTGATTACATATTTATAATCTTTCACATTTGGTTATGGATAAGATAGATTTGTGTTATAAAGGATGCAAGATAGATTTCTGTCATAAAAGATAAAGGGTATTATTGTTAAAGGAGTTATTTTTTTGGAAACACTTAATTATAAAGTTAAAATAAATTGTCAAAGTTGTTTTAGTGTTATTGTATTTTGTGTGATGAAATTAGTATAATTTCAATGTAAATTTTTTTTTTCAAAATTTTGTTCAAAATTTATGTTAGATTAAGAGAATTATTAAATTAATCTAGACTCTCTTAACTATAGATTTACTAAATGTTGAGAGGGATCAAATCATTTGAGATGCAAACTTCTTTTAGAGTGAAAAGATTTTAGAGTGAAGAGATTTGATCTCTCAGCTTTTGGTAGATCCATAGATAAGATGGATCTAAGCTAGTTTATATATATATATATATATTTCTCATTTGGCAATGAATATAAATGAAAGTAAGTCAAAGGGATTCTATTAATTCAAAGAAGATTTACATTGTTGAGTGTAGTTTTCCAAAATTATTTTGGCCTCACTCTTACTGGATTTATTGGCCAAAAGAACAACAAAAATAGATAGCAAATTGATAATACAAGCTGAGTAACCACACAAGTAGAATGGTAAAGAAACCAAAATACACCTAATATCAGAATGCAATCCACCACCATCAAGGATCACAAGAGTTGATCAGAGTTTGGTTCTTTGGTCTAGTGCCAAGTGATGAAGGAGGTCTAAAGTCACAATGTACGTGTTTTTCCATGTGTGCCAACCTTCCTCCCAATTGCTCCAACTTTCTGTATATCCTCCTTTGACTTCTCATCATGATAATCTGGGTTAGTCTATTCCAAGAGGAGGGTTGCATCTCTAAGCTGACTTTCAAAGGCATGCAAAAGGGGGGCAGGGGTGTAGATCCATTCTACCAAGTGATTGTGTGAGATTAGAGTCTTAACGCATCCCCCAACTCTTGGACATCCATCCTATGCTTAGCTTGTTGCCCCCTCGGGCCAATTCCCCTTCGCACCTTGCCATACTGGCGGTGCATAGTCTGCGTAACTAGACTCTAGAAAAACCAAAACCTGATTGTTCACTTAAGACCTACTGTACGTTAGCAATTGAGCCACGAGGCCACCCTACTGCAATAGACCCATTATGTAGGCTTGCCACACTGTCCCAACTTGAGTTTTGTGGACTGATCTATGGCTAGGTCAACCACCCATACGCCTTTTCTCACAAAATAACACTCAAACCTTGACTTGTAAGCTACGTTCTCAACCACAATTAGACTTCAAACCTTGTTGAGTCTCTCAGGCGGACACCCAACAACTCATAGAGCACCAAGACCCTTGAATTAACCACCCTGAGTTAATCAACAAAGTGGTGAGTGTTACAGTAATTCCCACCCCTGCCTTTGGAGGTACTCACAACCTGCAATAATGGAGTTTGGGATCTTACCCTAGAGACTGACCCAGACAACTATTGAGATGCAAACCTCTTTTAGAGTGAAGAGATTTGATCCCTATTGGCGTTTGGTAGATTCGAAGATAAGATGGATTTAAGTTAGTGTAATTATTAATTATAATGAATTATTACTTATAATTAATTATAATTATAATTATATATATAATTAATTAAATTTAGTTATAAACATAATTATTATAATTATAATTATTAAATTTATATTTTATACTTTATTTTTAATTTATTTATGTGTAATTTGATCGAGTCAATGTTTAACATGACATTTTATTACATCTCTACCATATTGGGTTGGAGAGCACATCTCTGCACATTTAGTAAAAAAACTTTCGGATGCAAATTATATAAAAAGATTCTCTCACTCACTCACACACACATTTGTCTATGAATATAAAATAAATTTGTGTGACAATTTTAGTTTTTTTTTTTTTTTTTTTTTTTTGTAAGTCAAAGGGATTCTATTAATTCAAAGAAGATTTACATTGTTGCATGTAGTTTTCCGAAATTATTTCGGCCTCACTCCTACTCAATTTGTTGGCCAAAAGAGCAAACAGAACAGATAGCAATTGCGAGTACAAGCTGAGTAATCACAGCTGGAATGACAAAGAAACCAAAATACACCTAACATTAGAATGCAACCCACCACCATTAAGGATCAGAAGAGTTGACTGGAGTTGGGTTCTTCGGTCTAGTACCAAGTGATGAGGGAGGTCTAAAGTTACAATGCACGTGTTTTTCCATGTGTGCCAACCTTCATCCCAAATGTTCCAACTTTTCATATATCCTCCTTTGACCCCTCTGTAGGGTGGCGAGACGATCTTGCATTTTCCATTGGTTGCATTGCAGGTCATTCATGAATCTGAAGATAAAATTTTTCTCATCGTGAAGATCTCAGTTAGTCTATTCCAAGAGGAGGGTTACATGTCTAAGTTGACTTTCAAAGGCATGCAAAAGGAGGGGGGAAGGGGGCATAGCTCCACTCTGCTAATTGATTGTGCAAAATTAGAGTCCAACACTTCCCCACATCAATCCTATGCTTAGTTTGTTGCCCCCTTGGGCCAATTCCCCTTCGCACCTTACCACACTGGCAATGCATAGTTCACTTAACTGGACTCTAGAAAATCCAAAACCACAAATTTCTCAACCAAGACCTATCGTGCGTCACCACTTGAATGTCGTGACGCCACCCTACTACAATAGACCCACTATGCGGGCTCACCACACTGTCCCAACTTGAGTTTTGTGAACTGGCCTATGGCTAGGTCGATCACACACAGGGCTTTCCTCACAAGATAGCACTCAAACCTTGACTTGTAACCTACATTCTCAACCATAATTAGACTTCAAACCCTGTTGAGTCTCTCAGGCGAACACCCAACAACTCATGGAGCACCAAGACCCTTGAATTAACCACCTTGAAATAAACAACAAAGTGGTGAATGTTCAGTAATTCCCACCCTTGCCCCTGGAGATCCTTGCAGCCTGTAATAGTGGCATCTAGGCTCGTACCCTAGAGACTATGACCCAAACAACCATTGGTTAGACTTAAATCCCCATTAACCATAGAAGAGATAAACTCTTCATATATTTTTAGAATTAAACATGAAAACCATACTATAGATCAGGGAGACCTTAAATAGTGCATTGAACACAGGTTTGCATGCCAACTTCCCCCAACAGGCTGTAGATTCTCACCCTTTTAAACCCCCTTTCTTAGCAAGATACATTGAACACAGACCAATTGCCCCAAAAAAGACAAACTCATTGCAATTTCTGAGAATTAGACGGGAAGACCATGCTACAAACTAGAGAAACTTTACTAGTGTCCTGAACGTGTGTTTGCATGCTAATTTCTCCCAACATACCACCATGTAGAGACTCCATGGCGCTAGACTTTTTTTCGGCTTGAAAGAGGTACTTTGGCTCAAGCTACTTGTTGTCAGATTGCAAATTCACTACCTCTGAGCCTCCCTTTTACACTCGCCACTCTAGCGTTTCGCTACAACATATCCGTCCTTTGCCTCAAGTTCCCAAGCCTGGGTTAGCTTGAACATAACACTATGTAGATGAAACATAGCCTACTCCCTCCTTGCGAATGCCCGTACCAAAATTCACAAAACTAATTGTCGCGTTATGCGACTTGCTCTTGTACACCACGTCTCAACTCTGGATAGTTCCACCCTTACATGTCTGGATACCTTAGACTTTCCACACTTCACTTGAATGTGTTAGCTTGGTTGGTGGGGTGGCAGTCCCCCCTGCAAATCCGATGTTACCTTGGGCCACCATCTCCATTGGGGATTCCTTGTTTGATTCCAAGATATCAGTCAACTGATTTATCCAGTTGTTGTTAATTTAGGATGGCCAGTAGGATTTAAGCTCAAGGTTGGGATCTTGACTGCCCTAGTTGGCTAACAAATCAATTATCTTATTACCAAGCCTCTGCAAGTGAGATATTATTGCACAAGGGAAGGATAATATCAGATTACGGATCTAGGCCACTAGGAGTTTTAAATGCCAACCTTAATTGCTTTGGAGATCAAAGATACATTAATAAGCTTTCGTACAACATCTACAACTAGTTGTGAGTCCTGTCTACCTGTAAAGCCCACTTCTTTGGCTAATATCAATCCTCTTTTTAACACAGTGAATTCAGCCATGTTATTGCTAGTGTAACCACAATTTCCCACATAGAAACTTAAGGTATTGTCATGTTCATTGTCGAAGATTTCCCCATACCCTGTTGCTCTTGGGTTTCCTTTGGAAGCCTTGTCAAAATTTAGCTTAATAAAACCATATAGGGGGAAGGGAGAAACTTATTGGAGAAGATTGAGAAGCCCTGGGGTGAAGTGTCATGCTCAGAGCCACCAAATCTTCAGAAACTTCCATTTCTCTTAGTATCCTTGATTCCTCCCCACCTACCTTCCAATCCTTTGAATCCCAACATTTTGACAGAATTATTTCTTTCATTGATCTAGGATCTTTTAAAGTGACTTGACTTGTAAAAATATTCAAGTGTGTATGATTAAACTAAACCAGCTTAAAATGTGTAATTAATGAAATTGAAATTTGGACTTAAAGAAGTTGCAACTTAAAGAAATATTAAAGAGCAAAACAAGAAAAAAAGATGAACAAACGCTGGAGTTTGTCTATTGTGGACTACATCTTTGGGTCCTGCCTTTGAGGGAGTGACCTCTTTATTAATCTCCCAAAATTGCACTTACAATATGCAAAATGCCTCTAAAGTCCGCTCAAAATGAGCTTTGCTACTAGGAGTGACCTCCAAAATGCCACCCAAAACCTCCTTTCGATTGTTGCAAAGCTAAGCTCCAAAACTACATTAACTTACAAAAGACATAGGCCAAAATAAGGCTTAAAAATTATTGGCAACGTAAACTTTACAACCACCAAGACTGTGGTGCAATGGAAATCTTCTGGTATATATAACATTCGGGTCCATCACCTTGGGGTTGAGCCCACAGAGTTTGTGCCCCATTGTTATAACATTTTTTTAAAATGGCATATGGTTAGTTTGGTGCGTTGGTTATATTCATAAAACCATATCATAACAATAATATATCGACGCTCTAATTAATACATAACAAATCATACTATAGTATATACCTTCTCCCAACCATATAATGCGTGACCCAAACAATGTGTGGCTTGTCTATTATCAGTGGGGCACACATAATAAATCATAACGATATGAACAATGTGTTATTTTTTGCCATCGGACCCTCTATTCGATATTGTTATAACCACTTGGCTATGTTCCAATGGCATACGATGTGTGGGCAAACTTTGTTAAGTCGTTGAAACATATTTAATATATATATTTTAATGTGGTTAGTCTGTTATTATAACATGGTGTTAGTTCCCAGGAAAGTTGCAGGGTCAAACATGTGACCTCCACCCCCTCCTTTGGTCTTCTGGTACAACAATATTTTAAACCTTGAATGTGCCATGTTCCAAACAATTGCTTGCTATGGCTAATTGGCGGAGGATTTTCATGTTATCCTAGTGGTCACAGGGTCAATTCCCATTGGTGTTGCCCTTAAATAAAATTTGGCTTATTTTGAGGTGCCACATGTTAACGTTCTATTTTTCCACGTGTCCAACCATTTGCCACTTGTCCACTGCGTTAGTGCCTAGTCATGCCATGTGTTGGCTCCATACATGGCCATGTGCCAAGCCCAAATATTGCTACGCCACCTTGTCTGTATTGCCACATGTCACTTTCTGGCGTTGTCGTGTGACAACCCTACAAACTCGTTTTGCTATTAGGCTTGAACTTCAGACGACCAAAACTTCCTCATATAGACTTCGATTGATGTGATTCAAGTTGCCTGTGAATCCTCTCATTGAGCTCTTTGACATGGTGCAATTTCCATAAGATTTTGATAATTTTGAATTTTAGGCCTTTTTGGATCTTATGGGATCATTCATGTTTTGTTACGTAGTTTGCTAAACAAAGTCCCCTGACGTCCTTTGATTCTTAAATATGATTATGTTACGTTCCTTCCATACATTCCACAGGAGGAAGCCCAAGACCAATATATCCAAGCTTTGTTCACAACCAAATTCTTAAAGAGAGACTCTCCACAATTCTATGGCTTCCCACAAGTTATTATGAGTGTGGTCCAAATAGCCAAATAAGGTCTTTTTGAAGCTCCGAAAATCGGGTCTACAACAAGGAGGATACCCACCCGGTCCGGACCTTGAAAGCAACTCCTTTTCTGTTTGGGATGGTGGGTCCGACTGGGGATAATAGGACTAGTTTCGCAATTTGTTTATGATGATGATCAGAATTGATGTTTCCCTTTCTAAAAGATTTCTAACTAGAATGCTTTTAATCTAAATCTAATCTAAAACATGCAATTTTACTCTACTGAACGGAAATATCTAATTCTAAACTAACCCGGGATTTATCTTTTCAATTATGCGATCTAAAATAATTTCTAACAGCAATTGGTAATAAAGATTATTCAATTGCTACAAGAAAAGAATTTATTAGAAATGAATTGTTTCATATAAGAAATTAGCCGAAACAATTGTGAGAAACATATCGCATAATAATTTATTTATACATTTAAGCATAAACAAAATAACCACCACGTACAAAAGTGCCAAGTGATAACTCAAACATTCAAGCTTTCATACATAAACAATTAAACATAAAATATTACTTGACACATAAGCAGAAATCATTAAGAGATAAAAGTACCATTGATAACAAGTCCTACTCATGAGCTTCAGCAATATAGATTTATCTTCTTCTAATTCAATATCTACTAAGAGTACAGAAATGCATTTCAGTAGCAGACATTAAACGCAGATATTAATAAATCTCGTTCAATTCATTCATCAAAACCTCCTTTGAGGGTGCAGAAGTGCATGTTTCGAGGAAATGTTTTTGACAAATTTTTGGACTTCTGTTTAAATGCATGAGAGGGGTTAAAATACTACTAAGGACTAAAAATAGTTTATTACAAAAATATAGGAGGAGGTTTAAATGACTGTCCTCATCTAAGGCAAAAATGAATAAAAAATAAAACTTAAACTGTATATGAAATTAACTATCTATGCATTTGTTCTCTGAGATCGCAAGCTTTCAGCATCGGCTTCAGGAGCGTCGGTTGGCCAACCTCCGATTTTAGTTGTCCTACGAAAACAAAATTAGCAAGTGTTGGCGCTATCTTTTCAGCAGAATTTGTAAGGCATTTTAGAGTCATGCATTAACTATGCGGTTTAACCAAGTACTGCCAGTAAGTGTCCCAATTCAACTTGGTTAATTTCTTTATGGACTCTGCCCTTTCTTCAGCTTTCTGTCTCCAGCTTGTCTGCAGTTGCTGTGCCTTTGGGAGGAATCTTGGAGCGGTTTCTGATATCAGGTTTGCTTTATGCAGATTTTCATTGACACAGTTAATGTCATTGCTCACCGCTGTCGCTGCTTCTTCCGCTGCCTGTTCTGCCTTTTTAATATGTGCATCCCACTTATTGAATAACATTTCTTTGTGGGCTTCATTGATTTTGAGCAGGCCTGTTTTCTTCCCTTCTTTTGATTCCTGCCAAACCAAATAATCAGAAATTTTATTATCAATTAAATCATAATCGAGTCATAAATCGACGACTTGACTTGTAATTTTATCGCTCATCTCGCAATGGGAGCTCCATTGCGATATTCTTTGGTAGAATGCCTCTTGCTGTTGCAAGACTTGGTCATTCAAGGCAAGGGTTTATGAGATAAACTTTGTGATTTTGGGGTCATCTTTGTGAATTACTAGCATAGCTTGTAATTGATGTTCCTTTTTGGCCAAATTGCTCTGATACCCCAGCTGCATCTGTTGAAAGTCCTATTGTAATTTTTCTAATATTTCTTCCACTTCTCGGTTGCCATTGCCCTACTGTAACTGTTGTTGCAAAACTAAGATTTGTTCCTCTTTATCCTTAAATAATAGTTGTACTTCGGACGCTTTATCAATGGTGGAAAAAGCATAGGCTCCTGCAGTCTGAGATAACTTAGTCAAATTTTCAGTAGGGTTAGTGGTAGGGTCTCGCCAAAGGACATCTAGCTACTTTGCCTCAGGTGAGAGCACGTTGTCTAATTTTCGTTTCTTTCTTTGTCTTCTTACCACTGTTTTATGCCGCGGACTAGAAAATACATTTACAGGAGGAATCTCCTCTATCTTCAGCATGATTTCAGATGATGGGGTTATGGGAATATGCTTCGTTTCTGGAGCATTGTTGACTGTTTCAATGACCATATCTGTTATGGTCTGCACTGTATTCTCAAGTGTCTTCGTGTTCTGCTCTTCGGTATTGATCAATTCATTAAATGTTTCCCACTCTTTATCCAGCTCAGTTCTCACTGGCTTTGGTGGGAGGATGAGGGGAGCGAGAACCTTCACCTGTGGTGTCGACAAAACTTATTGCTCTGGGTGCTTTTTAGATTGGGCAGTATCCCTGACTGACCCTTCACTTTTATTATGGTCACTCTCGGACCGTTTAGAGCATTTTGGTGATTCTTTCCTAGACTTAGGCCTGGACTTGTCAGTACTTGAGTTTCCACTTAAACTGATACTAGGAGTTGACTCCCTTATGGGTTCTAAGCGCAACTTATCCAAGGGGATGTTTGCTAATCTCCTATCTCTGTAAAGTTTGAATTCTTGGAATTCCGCTGGGCCAAATTGAATTTGAGCCATATGCAAAATGTCTTTCAGTGTGTTCTTCTGCTAGAAGATGTCATCAAAGAGGTCATCTTCTTTGGTGAATACTTTAATTTTGACAGCCGTAGTAAAATTCTTAATTACATCAAAGGGATCGAATTATCTCCCTAGAAATTTAAACAGTTGTAGACTCAGCATATTGTGTACTTCTCTGAAGGCATGACCTAAATCAAACAGTGAAAAGTCCCCATAGGCTGCAGGGAATTGCGGCCAGACAACCTTCTTCTTGTCTTTCAATTCTTTGCTCATTCCTCCAATCCTGCAGGTCTGGTAGGCAATTTCACGGGCTAATAACTTATTAGGAACATACAAAAGTAGCACATGAGGGGAAACAATGTTTCCAAATACTCTGATGTAAGCGAAAAACTCTTCTCCAAACCATCTTCTGACAGGGAGAATATCAACTTCCGCTTCGGGGGAAAATCTTGGGGCGTCCTTATGATACAACATTCTGTAAAGAGGTAACATAAATCCATGACAAATTCTGTAAAAATATGAGATAAATTTGGAATCCCACAATTCCTTATGATAAACATGAATGGGCAAGGGATTCTGTATAGTCCATTTCCAACCCATTAAAGGAAATCTAGAAACAAAACAAATTGCATCCATAACATAAGCATTTAAAAAGAAAGGAGGATAAATCCTCTGAGAGGTAGTTCTTTTAGACCCGTAGTTCCAAATAGCCGAGGCTAAATTATCAAACAATATCTAGGCCTAATCCATAATAGTGGCGTTAGTGGCTGCATCTAATAGGGGTAGACACTCGGATGAAAATTGGTTGATGTCAAGCCTTCCAAATAGCCTACATAGCATAGCAGCAACAAAACAATATGGGGAGGAGAGGGAACCAGTACTGTACATACCATGTTTGTCCTTTTTCAATGGTTTTTCCTTTGCCGGCCAGTTCTTGGTGCATTCCGCCAAATCTTCGTTTTCTTGGCTGAACTTCTCCACGAACTGCTTGTTGTAGCTTGCCTGCGGCTTTGGTAGATGATACATAAGCCTTAAATCTTGTGGGGTAAATGACCCAATGAGCTCCTGGCTCTGAGACTTGAATTGTCTGTCAGTTATATCAGCACTATCCAATACCCACTTGACCATGTCTGTATATGGAAGTATATTAGGCCTTGCTGCTATGCGATGTAGAAATGAGCATGCAAGTTCAGTAAGTGATGCTTTAGATGACCCACGTGCGTCTGTTGTTGCTATAACTTCCATAACTCTGGGGTTTTCTTCTTCCAGCAGACTGTACATGCTTTCCCAAGTGGATATGTCGGCTTCTTTGGTATAGGTGGTGTCTGTGAATAAGGGTGTCATCTCTGTTTTCTCAGCAGCCGGAGCTTTTCTCTTCTTTCTCATCACGTTCTACACATTGCTGTGTATATTATTCTTCTTGTTGCTCTTGTAAGTTTACACATTGCTGTGTATATTATTCTTCTTGTTGCTCTTGTAAGTTTACAAGTAAGGAAAGAATAATGGTAAGTGATAAGGTGACGGAAAATCTCTTGATTCTGAAATCATATCAGATATATCACTCTACGTGAAACAACCTTTCGATCAGATCTAAATCTTATCTCATAAATGACCATCAATAAACCACTAAGTTGACATTAATGCCCATAACTCGCTATCGGATTACGAGAAATACTTTATTGAACCATGAGCCCTGTTGATATGTGATAAAGCGATTTTGGAATTTGCTTCGCAATATCGCTAATCCTTTTCGTTAACAATCATTTATTTCTCTATGCGATTTGGAGATGCTTTATCGCATATTGTAGGATCGGGATGTTTTATCTCAAGTGATGCTTGCAGCATATGAAAGTTGTGATGTGCGATGAGTCTATAGGGCGTGCGATCTCGCATCATCACGTTTTCGCAATTTTAAAGGTTTGTTTATATGATTTCCTTCATTACTCTTTTTGCGATGCGATGTTGTATCGTTGAGAGAACGATTTTATTCGAAACTTGTCATAAAACTTAACTTTTTGGATTTTGCGGATGTTTTTCCTAAGTTTATGATAGTGTGCTTTATTCAAGGGGAATTATAAGTGCTAGTTTTTCTTTTTTAGAATGGTCCCCATTTATTTACTTTTATTACTAATACTAAATAAAAAAGGGGGTTGTTGCTGGCCATAACAATTGGCGATTCACTAGGAAGAACTAGTTATCTCTGATTATTTTTTGAATTTTCTAAAACTTCCAAAACAGAAAAAATTTCTGGAAAATCAGACTTTATTATAGAAATATAAAGTACATTATTCTCTTAATGCTAATTTGTTTCTTCCGTACTAATTCTGATTATTTTCTTCCCAAAGCTAGTCATTATATTTACATCACCACTACTTGGTTTATAAAGATAAAAACAAAGACATCTCTGTAGATTAGTTTTAAGTATGCTCATTTGTGGTAGGTAGAGCCTTTGCTGTCAGCAGGCGTTCATAGCCTCTACAGGGTTACCTGTTACCTAGCAATGATCTTGTATCTTGCTTCGAGAAATATACAATTTTCAAAGATAAATCCATATTCACACTTATTGCTTTTGTTTTCTTTTAATTCTTAAAGAACAATGTCTTAGTTTGGTAGCCAAATTTTGACAGTGCCATTCACTTGATTTATAACTTTGCTGAGTAATCTGGCTCGTGATGAGACCCCTTGTCTTTTGATTTCAACAATCTTAAGTCATTGCCCTGTTTTGGTATGCAGTTTTGGCAATGTCAGCAAGTTATAATCTCTATAATCATGATAAGTCGGCGCGTGATGAGACCTCTTATTCTTCAAGTATATAGTGTATCATTGGATTACTCTTTGAAACTCATAATTTCCTAGGTGGGGAGAATGTAATTGGTTCCTTAAGAATAGCTCTGGACGACAATTATAGATTTTTTGAAGACAACTTTTCTACAGAGAAACTTCATTTTGTTTATTGATGCTTTTCATGACTAATATAACACAAATTCCCACTAAAGGTTGGTTTTTACTCAAAATTCGCAAGGCTGAAACTAGTAAAATTTTCAGGTTTGTAGCATCTAACTGTATCTTTCAATAATAATAATTAATTTTCCAAATCAGTTCTATTTATACAAGCGAAAAAACAAAATTTAAAACAAACACCTATCTTTTTCGTGAAACCCAAAGGTAACCATTCACAACCTATTTTATTATCGAAATAAAGCTATAAATAAAAAATAGAAGAGGTCATCTTCTATGGAAAGTATTTTTTAAGAATCTGCCCATTAACAGGTAAAGATTCTCTTTTCCCTGCTAAATCTTGCAACATGAAAGTCAATGGACCTATAATTTCAACAATTTGGAATGGTCCAAGCCACATTCTTTGGAATTTAGGATGTTTGCCTTTTTCTTCGTGAGCCTTATCTCATTTCAATACTAAATCTCCAGTTTGAAAATCCTTCCTAGATACCATGTTTGAATCGAAGGAAGCCTTGACTAATGCTTGATGATGAACATGTGTAGTTTTAACCTGTTTTTGTTGCTCTTCTAGCTTTAGAATCTGCTGTTGTCTTAGTTGTAAGGATGAAGATGGTGTTTCCTCAATAGCTTGAACTAAGGCTAAAGAAGGGATTGCTAGAAGAGTTGGGAGAACTACTTCTTTCCTATAAACTAAATTAAAGGGAGAAGTGCCAATGGAAGCATTTTGAGTTATTCGGTTTGCCCAAAGAGCATACATCAAAGATTTGTGCCAATCTTTATGATGTTGATTGATGGTTCACTTAATGATTTTGATTAAGTTTTTATTTATTGATTCGGCCAACCCGTTCCCTTGTGGGTAATAATTAACAGAATATTTAAGCTTAAAACCTCTTTTAAGTGCAAATTCAGTCATAGCATTGCCAGAAAAATATGATGCATTGTCAAACATTAAAGCAGAAGGTAAACCAAACCTGGTAATTATGAACTGATCTATGAAATCGATGATATGTTCAGCATTTGCCATCTTGAGAGGAACTGCTTCTACCCATTTAGTAAAATAATTTGTAGCTGTAAGGATGTACCTATGTTGTTTAGAGGAGTGAGGAACGATTTCACCTATTATATCCAATCCCCATTGATCAAATGGTTGATCGATATTGACTGGTTGCAATGTCAATGATGGTTTCTTCTATTTTCCGGCTACAATTTGACAAACTTGACATTTCCTTACCTAGCTATGTGCATATTTAAATAGTGTAGGCCAATAGTGTCCTACGCGCAACATTTCATGTGCTGTAGCATCCCCTGCATAATGTCCACTTGCTGATCCATCATGGAGTTCCTGCAACACCTTTTCAGCTTAAGATTTTTCAAGACATCGAAGAATAATAGAATCATAATTCACCCTAAAAAGCACATCGTTTATGAGTTGATACTGCTTGGCTTTTAATCTTAGGGCTTTTTTCTTTGTATAATTCAAATTTGAAGGAGCATATCCATTTTTTAGATAAAACATGATATCAGCATATCTCGATTCAATATCGTTTAGGCTTACCTCATACATTTGTACCTCTTGATCAGGAGATGGTATTTTGGAAATAAGTGATGCTCCAGCCAACATCTTGCAAAAGCCTTGACCTTTTACAATATTTTCTGGCTTGATCTCAACGTCGTATTCTTGTAGGGAAGTGACCCAATTTGTTCTCTTTTCACCCACGTCTTTCAGCACTAAGAGATTTCTTACTATTGGAAATGGCACTATTATCTTTGTGTGGGGCTTAAGAAGAAAAGGTCTAAAATATTTGATTGCTTTGAAAACAGCGTAAGCTTATTTCTCAATCTCAGAATAATTTAATTCAGCCCCTTGAAAATTGGAACTAAAGAAGGCAATTGGGGCTTCTGCCTTGTCTTGATTGGCTTGCGTGAATATCGTAGCATATGACTTCTCAGAGGCAAATGTATACAAAATGAAAGGATCGGAAAAATCGGAGTTGCTAGGGATGGGGCATTAACAATCGCTTGCTTAATCAGATTGAATGCTTCTTACTCTGCCTGGCCCCATTTAAAGAGTGAATTCTTTTTTATCATTGCTTGTAATGGTGACACAATCCTTGAGAAGTCTATAACAAATATTTTAACAAAATTAATTTGGCCAAGGAAGGATTGCATTGCTTTCTTATTATGTGATAAAGATATTTTGGAAATTTCCTTAATTCTATCTGGATCAATATGGATTCCAGATTTTGACACTATAAATCCAAGAAGTTTTCCTTCACTTAATGCAAAAAAGGACTTTTTTGGATTAAGTGAAATCCCATACCTTTGACAACGTTGAAAGATCTGCTTTAAGTCTCTGAGGTGATTATTGCGTTTTTTAGGATATACTATTATGTCATCCAAGTAAATCACCACTGATTTGTTTACTAATCTCTTAAATGCAATATCCATGGCCCTTTGAAATGTGGCGCCAACGTTAATCAACAAAAAAGGCATCTTTTGATATGCATAAGTACCCCATTTGGTTCTGAATGTGGTTTTTAGCTGATCGTCAGGATGGACCGAAACTTGGTTATAACCGGAGAAACCGTCTAAAAAGGACATTAATTCTGATCCAGCCACTTCCTGCAATATTTGTTCGATAGGGGGCACGGGAAAATTATCCTTTTGGTAGGCTTTGTTCATATTTCGAAAGTCAATACAAATTTGAATGTCTTCGTTTTTCTTTCTGACTGGAACGAAATTGGAAACCCATCTAGAATGTCGAACATGAAAAATGATTTTGGTTTTCAATAATTTATTGAGCTCAGATTTAATCTGTCTTTCTATATTAGGATGGATCTTCCTCAGCTTTTGCTGAACAGGTTTTTCGTTAGCTATCATTGGGATAGTATGCTGAATGATTGAAGTGTCGTAAGTCTTAAGGAAATCGTAATTCCAGGCAAAGACACTTTATACTATTTTAGGAGCCGAACAAAGGCTAATTTTTTTTTTGGGGCTAGGCTAAGACCTAGGTTGATATTCTGTGGCTTTGTATCCATTTCTAGGTTCACTAATTCATAGTTCAGAGTTGAACTCTGAAGTTTTGAATTAGTAGACCTTTTAAATCGGTCTTTCAAATCATATAGGTGTTCCAACTTGACTACAGATTTTGGTATGGCATTATTAGCATTCTCTTGTTGTTGGTCCTCATCAATTATCTGATTACTGTAAGATCCTTCTGATGTCAGGAAACTTACAATATCATGATCATCGTTAAAAATTCTCCAGTTGGTAACATTATCAGGGATGGAGGACCTAAAGATCAAATTGATTGAGAATCTATCTGGGCTATACTCTTTTGAGGGAATGAGCTTAGAATCTACATTGGCTAAGGGGTCAACACTAGCATTTTGGAGTTTGGGAATGGGTGAAATATTGAATGCTATAGAATGTTCACTCAGATCTTGCACTAAAGATTGACAATGCTTTAAATGACCTAATAGACAATGTATAATATTTCGTACCTGTTTAATAAAAATTTCAAGTCTCGAAAGACTCGTAGATACTTGACGTCTAGTCCGATTGCCTTATACAACCCTTGTACTAGAGCTTCGTATTCTGCAATGTTGTTTGTGCAATCAAACTCAAGTCTACATGTTAGCATAATTTTATTCCCTTCTGGACTAATTAATACACATCCTGCTCCTGCTCCATCATTCGACTTAGATCCGTTAAAAAAAAAATTCTAAAAGAAAGAGTTATTCACAGGACTATCTACAAAATTAATGCATTTAGAACTATCTGTTTGAGAAAAATTTTCTACTTGAGACAAAACAAAATGTTCTAAATAAGGTGAAGTATGAGCATTAAAATTTCCTAAGAAAAAGTCAACAGAATAGTTGGCAATTATATTGTTGTTGTATGATATGGGTTCATTTTCTCCTTCCAATTCCGTCACTATGTATTTTTGGTGTCTTTCTCGCTCAACCTTTATTTGATTTGGTTTACCATTGTAAGAGAGCCACATGTGTGATCAATCGGTCGCAAAATATCCATGAAGCTTTTCAGACCAATCCCTATTAAGAATTATTCCATAAAATTTAGGAATGTCTTCAACCAAAATATTAATGACTTGACATACCTTTGGATTGGATGACAACCTTATGGTAACTTGATTTAGTTCACCAATTACTTCAACCTGTGATCGGTCCAACTGAACTATGCATACTGCAGCTTTTTGAGGTTGGACGTTTAACTTTGAACAAATTGTTTTAGGCAAAATATTAGATGAAGCTCCTGAATCTACCAAACAATTATGCAAGTTTTTATTGAAAATTTCATAAGTAAGAAGGAATGGGGGAGTATGGGATTTTGACCTACCTCCAATTAAAGTGATATCATTTGGGTCAAATTTATTTGCCATATTAGTTGGAGGTCTTCCCATCTCATGAGAAGCTTGCGAGATTACAGTGGTAGGAAGAGGTGCAACAGGTAATGCATGTAACTCTTTCAGAAGTAGTTTTTGTTGATGTTTTAATCTGCTTAATTCCTGAAAAGTAATGTTAGCCCTAGTCTTCTTCATATATTCAACAATATTATATTCCATCTCATCGGAAACAATCAATGTTTTAGATGGAGTTGATGAATCAGATTGGACTGGGCTTGTTTGAGTCGCTTTTGGTGATGATTTCTTACCTGTGACTTTATCCTTAGATGTCGAATTTGCGCTTTTCTGTTTAGAATTAGGTTGTGGAGGATCAAGTTCATTTCTACTTCTGGTACTAACTATTGATTCCTCTTCGTCTGGAAGAATGAAGTCCCACATTCCCTGTAACTCTACAACTTCATTTTCATCAGTAGGTTCTTCATTAGAAACTTCCTCTTCTTCTCCTTCAGATTCTACATTTGTTATAGCATTGGGAGGCTTTAAATCAGTTGAAGGATTTTTTTATAAGGCTTGTAGGGTTTCTTAGAAGAAGTCTCTGCTACTTGTCTTTTAATGTCAACCATTTCGTTAGACATGTTTTTTAAGACTTTCTGTAATCCTTCTAAATCAAATGGGTCCTTTTATTGCTTTTTCTTAGGATCATCTTTAAAAGTAACCTTCTTAGATTTCCTCTCATCAACGACATTTTTCTTTTCTAAAGCTAAGATACATTTTTCTACTGATATTGCTTCATTCATGTTTTCAGCCAATGTTGTCTTGGCAGCCCTATCAACAAAGATTGCTATGTTTGATGGTAAAGTAGATATGTACCATTCACTTCGAACTTCTTTGCTAGGCTTGGAAGCGGTCGGAATTTTATTCAAAAGCTTGTTGAAACACGAGTTAAAATCTTTGATAGGTTCTCTTAATTTAGTCTTAAGATTCGATAGATCATTGATCAATGTTGTCGTAGATCTATTATTGTTGAACTTAGTTAAGAATTGCTCTTGGAAAATGTCCCAACTAGTAATGGACCCTGATGGTAATGAAAAATCCCAGGATTCGGCTGCTGCTTGTAAAGTATAAGCAAAAATTCTAACGACAACGTCCTCATTTGTAACTCCATTTAAATTTATTGAGCATAAAGTTGTTTATGTGTTATTTTGCTAGCATGTTTGCCTCAGGATTGAATTTGGGCAACCATTTTTCAGGATGGGCTGGTAATTGACCCAAGGGTGCAGACATAGAGACTGCCCCTGGATTATTCCATGGGTTTTGAGCCATCGTTGAACTACTAACAGAGGAGAGCGCTGAGTAAGTTCCTTGTGGTAGGGATGAGGATGTTAAAGCTCCAGTACTCTGATGGATAACAATTTGAAGTGGAGAGGTGGATGGTTGACTTTACAATGGGGATGTTGGAATGGATGTTGATGATGAAAAGGTCTCACTATCAGACCCTTAAGGTGACTTCCTTGCTCTTTTCCTTTTAGGTAGAGGTAATTCAGTTGGTTCAATACCAAACCTTTCACTCTGTAATCTGGTAAGAGGATGAGAAGGATTGTATTGCGAAGTCCCACTACCTTGAGATATTTCAGACTTTTGCGGTGATATGGAAAATACTTGAAGTTTATGGATCAAAGACTCAACTTCAGGAGGTTCGATAGTAGATCTATCTAAAATGTTTAGATTTGTTGCAGTGGTTGTTGTTTTCTCAACTTCTCGCTTAGGATTTAAAGATTCAGAATGCGATGTGGAAGTCGGGGGAGATGTTGAGGGAGATTTACTCTCAGAATGGTATTTAGATTTAGATTTACTAGCCATTCATAGTTCGGGCCCTCCTCCTAGTGCCAAATATGTTTAAGCCTCGAAAATCGGGTCTACAACATAGGGGATACCCACCCGGTTCAGGTCTTGAAAGCAACTCCTTTTCTGTTTGGGATGGTGGGTCTGACTGGGGATAATGGGACCAGTTTCCCAATTTGTTTGTGATGATGATCAGAATTGATGTTTCCCTTTCTAAAAGATTTCTAACTAGAATGCTTTTAATCTAAATCTAATCTAAAACATGCAATTTTACTCTATTGAACGGAAATATCTAATCCTAAACTAACCCAGGATTTATCTTTTCAATTATGCGATCTAAAATAATTTATAATAGCAATTGGTAATAAATATCATTCAATTACTACAAGAAAATAATTTAATAGAAATGAATTGTTTCATATAAGAAATTAGCTGAAACAATTGTGAGAAGCATATCACATAATAAGTTATTTATACATTTAAGCATAAATAAAATAGCCACCACTGTACAAAAGTGCCAAATGATAATTCAAACATTCAAGCTTTCATATATAAACAACTGAACATAAAATATTACTTAACACATAAGCATAAATCATTAAGAGATAAAAGTACCATTGATAACAAGTCCTACTCATGAGCTTCAGAAATATAGATTTATCTTCTCCTAATTCAATAACAGAAATCCATTTCAGTAGCAGACATTAAACACAGGTATCAATAAATATAGGAGGAGGTTTAAATGACCATCCTCATCTAAGGTAAAAATAAATCAAAAATAAAACTAAAACTGTATCTGAAATTAATTATCTATGCATCTGTTCTCTGAGATCGCAAGCTTTCATCATTGGCTTCAAGAGCATCGGTTGGCCGACCTCTGATTTTAGTTGTCCTGCGAAAACAAAATTGACAAGTGTTGGCACTATCTTTTCGGCAGAATTTGTAAGGCATTTTAGAGTCATGCATTGACTATGTGGTTTAACCAAGTACTGCCAGTAAATGTCCCAATTCAACTTGGTTGATTTCTTGATGGACTCCGTCATTTCTTCAGCTTTTTGTCTCCAGCTTTTCTGTAGTTGTTGTTGCTTTGGGAGGAATCCCAGAGTGCTTTCTGATATCAAGTTTACTCTATAAATATTTTCATTAACACAGTCAATGACATTACTCAGCGTTGTCGCTGCTTAATCCGCTGCCTGTTCTGCCTTTTTAATCTGTGCATCCCACTTATTGAATAACATTTCTTTGTGGGCCATTGATTTTGAGCAAGCCTGTTTTCTTCCCTTCTTCTGATTCCTGCCAAATCAAATAATCATAAATTTTCTTATCAATTAAATCATAATCAAGTCACAAATTGACGACTTGACTGAGTTGGTCATTCAAGGCAAGGGCTTCTAAGATAAACTCTGTGATTTTGGGATCATCTTTGTGCATTTCTAGCATAGCCTGTAATTGATGTTCCTTTTGGCCAAATTGCTCTGATACCCCAGCTGCATCTGTTGAAAGTCTTGTTGTAATTTTTTAAACTTTTTTCCCTCCTCTCGGTTGGCACTGGCCTACTGTAACTCTTGTTGCAAAAATAGGATTTGTTCCTCTTTATCCTTAAGTAATAGTTGTACTTCAGACGCTTTATCAATGGTGCCAGAAGCATAGGCTTCTGCGATCTAAGATAACTTAATCAAATTTTCAGTAGGGTCAGTGGTAGGGTCTCGCCAAAGGACATCCA
The DNA here is from genome assembly GCA_000404065.3 of Pinus taeda. Lineage (NCBI taxonomy): Eukaryota > Viridiplantae > Streptophyta > Pinopsida > Pinales > Pinaceae > Pinus > Pinus taeda. The sequence continues at coordinate 290,835 of APFE030623615.1, forward strand.
TCTACTCTGCCTTAGGTGAGAGCATGTTGTCTAATTTCCGTTTCTTTCTTTGTCTTCTTACCACTGCTTTATGCTACGGACTATAAAATACATCTAGAGGAGGAATCTACTCTATCTTCAGCATGATTTCAGATGATGGGGTTGTGGGAATATGCTCTATTTTTGGAGCATTGTTGACTGTTTCAATGACCATATCTGTCATGGTCTACACTGTATTCTCAGGTGTCTTCGTGTTCTGCTCTTCGGTATTGATCAATTCATTAAATGTTTCCCACTCTTTATCTAGTTCAGTTCTCACTGGCTTTGGTGGCAGGATGAGGGGAGCGGGAACCTTCACTTGTGGTGTCGACAAAACTTGTTAATTTGGGTGCTCTTTAGATAGGGCAGTATCCCTGATTGACCCTTCACTTTTATTATGGTCACTCTCAGACCGTTTAGAGCATTCTGGTGATTCTTTTCCAGACTTAGACCTAGACTTTTTGGTACCTGAGCGTCCACTTAAACTGATATTGGAGTTGGCTCCCTTATGGGTTCTAAGCGCAACTTATAAGGGGATGATTGCTAATCTCCTATCTCTGTAAAGTTTGAATTCTTGGAATTCCGCTGGGCCAAATTGAATTTGAGCCATATGCAAAATGTCTTTCAGTGTGTTCTTCTGCTAGAAGATGTCATCTTCTTTGGTGAATACCTTAATTTTGATAGTCGTAGTAAAATTCTTAATTACATCAAAGGGACCGAATTGTCCCCCTGGAAATTTAAACAGTCATAGACTCAGCATGTTGTCTACTTCTCTGAAGTCATGACCTAAATCAAACAGTGAAAAGGCCCCACAGGCCATAGGGAATTGTGGCTAGACGACCTTCTTCTTGTCTTTCAATTCTTTGCTCATTCCTCCAATCCCGCAGGTCTAGTAGGCAATTTCATGGGCCAATAACTTATCAGGAAAATACAAAGGTAGCGCATGAGGGAAAGCAATGCTTCCAAATACTCTGATGTAAGTGAAAAACTCTTCTCGAAACCATCTTCTGACAGGGAGGATATCAACTTCCGCTTCGGGGGAAAATCTTGGGGCGTCCTTATTATACAACATTTTGTAAAGAGGTAATATAACTCCATGACAAATTTTGTAAAGATACGGGATAAATTTGGAATCCCACAATTCCTTATGATAGACGTGAATGGGCAAGGGATTCTGTATAGTCCACTTCCAACCCATTAAAGGAAATCTAGATACAAAACAGATTGCATCCATAACATAAGCAGCTAAAAAGAAAGGAGGATAAATCCTATGAGAGGTAGTTCTTTTAGACTGGTAGTTCCAAATAGTCGAGGCTAAATTATCAGACAATATATGTGCCCAATCCATAATAGTTGCGTTAGTCACTGCATCTAACAGGGGTAGCCACTCGGATGAAAACTTGTTGATGTCAGGCCTTCCAAATAGCCTACGTAGCATAGCAGTAGCGGAACGATATGGGGAGGAGAGGGAACCAGTACTGTACATACCATGTTTGTCCTTTTTCAATGGTTCTTCATTTGCCAACCAGTTCTTGGTGCATTCTGCCAAATCTTCGTTTTCTTGGCTGAACTTCTCCACGAACTGCTTGTTGTAGCTTGCCTGCAGCTTTGGTGGATGATACATAAGCCTTAAATCTTGTGGGGTAAATGACCCGATGAGCTCCTAGCTCTGAGACTTGAATTGTTTGTCAGTTATATCAACACTGTCCAATACCCACTTGACCATGTTTGTATATGGAAGTATCTTAGGCCTTGCTGCTATGCGGTGTAGAAATGAGCATGCAAGTTCAGTAACTGATGCCTCAGATGACCCGTGTTCATCTGCTATTACTGTAGCTTCCATAGCTCTGGGGTTTTATTCTTCCAGCTAACTGTACATGCCTTCCCAAGTGGATATGCTGGCTTCTCTAGTGCAGGTGGTGTCTGTGAATAAGGGCATCATCTTTGTTTTCTCAGCAACCAAAGCTTTTCCCTTCTTTCCCATTATGTTCTGCACACTGCTATGTATATTATTCTGCTCGCTGCTCCTACAAGTTTACAAGTAAGGAAAGAATAATGGTAAGTGATAAGGTGATGGGAAAGCTTTTAATTCTGAAATCATATCAAATATATCACCCTATGTGAAACAACCTTTCGATCAGATCTAAATCTTATCTCATAAATGACCATAAATAAACCACTAAGTTCACATTAATGCCCATAACTCGGTATCGGATTACGAGAAATACTTTATTGAACCATGAGCCCTACTGATATGTGATAAAGCGATTTTGTGATTTGCTTTGCAATATCGTAGATCTCAATATCGCTAATTCTTTTCGTTAACACTCATTTATTTGTCTATGTGATTGCAAGATACGATTTGCGAGATGCTTTATTGCATATCACAGGATCAGGATGTTTTATCTTAAGTGATGCTTGCGGCATATGAAAGTTGTGATGTGCGATGAGTCTGTAAGGTGCGCGATCTCACATCATCGTGTTTTCACAATTTCGAAAGTTTGTTTATATGATGTCCTTTATTACTTTTTTTGCGATGCGATGTTGTATCATTGAGAGAACGATTTTATTTGAAACTTATCATAGAACTTAAGTTTTTGGATTTTGAGGATGTTTTTCCTAATTTTATGATAGTGTGTTTTATTCAAGGGGAATTATAAGTGCAAGTTTTTCTTTCTTAGAAGGGTCCCCATTTATTTAGTTTTATTACTAATATTAAATAAAAAGGGGGGTTGTTGTTGGCCACAACAGGGCCTTACCCTATTCCATAAATCTTCTGCAAACACAGAGCAATAAGTGTTTTGTTCTTTCCTCTTGTTGTTTGTAGAGAGGACACGAGGATGTGTTGAAAAAGTATAGCTTTGGTTGATACTTTCATTATAAATTTATAGAAGGCAAAAATAATTTTAATGTTTGACAGGTCGGCTAGAAGGATATGTCGGCTCCATTGGTCATACAAAACTTTTCAAGGGTCATGAACCTTCACGTTGTTCACTATAAATAAACCTAAGTTGGAGGTCATTCGATCATCACATCAATTATCAAAAAATTCACTAAATCTTCCTCAGTTCACTGACACATGCGAAAGAAGAAAGGAACTTCTTTTGTTCAACATTGACATGCATTGACCGAAGTGAAATCTGGCTGTTTGACTGAACTGGGAAGAAGATCAAACTCTATGTTGACCTCAAAACTTTGTCCTTCGGACCTGTTGACCTTGCTCTAAAATTCTTGGACTTGTTGACTTTGGATTGTTGCACCTGCATTGACCACAATTTACTTTTGTTGATGAAAGTTTTATACTAGTTCATTTTGATTAAACTTTGATAGGTTATTCTGTAGTGAAAAAAATCAAAGATTGGTTCTCTCTCTTTTGAAGATATTTGACTTGGTTTTAATGGTCAAAAGATTGAACTTTAATTGATTGTAATTGGACAAATTGAATTGGAATATCTCTCATAAGGAAAGTTGATTGGGTTTTCCCTTGAGAGGATTTCGCCTTGGTCATTGACCTAATTTTGGTGTCTCTTTCTCTACTATGATCTTCGATGTTCATTGGTTATGATTGTGATTTTTCAAGTGTAATTGCTTGATGATTAATGTGCTCTAAGTGATATATATATTTATGAAGTGATATATATATTATATATATATAATTCTCATACTTATGAAGTTATGTCCATATGTGTTTCCATTTATTATGCAATATTATGATATGTCTTTGATGTCATAACTTATGAGGATATTATGATGTGAAGCATGTGGTAGTTGCATGAAGATTTTATGACATGCATGAGCACGTAGTTCTTTACTATTCGAAATGTGGTGATTAACAATGATGTTATGTTATCATGATCACATGTAGATTATTTTCTATGATATTATGTTATAACTAATGCATTGGTTGCATGTTGAGATGTGGTGCTTGATAGGAAAGCCACAAATGGGTTGAGAGGGCCAATTATTTGATGATCTCGTGGGAGCCCATACCTACGAAGGAGAATATGTAACACCATATGGGTTGGGTACATACTCAATTAACACTACATATGCCAGTGGTTCCTTTGTCTTGTATAACTCTTGATGTATAGATCTTGAGGAGCCATGGGCCCTGATATTGTAGGCCAAGTGCCTGATATTGGATTGGGAAGCCAAAGACTGGTGGGGGTGTAAAGACTTCGATGACCGAGGTGGATATTGGTGGCCACATATCTATTGCACTTGAACCCACACCGTTGGTTCTTTTAAGTTTCCTTAATTATCCTTAGTTATAACACAACTTACTATTTTTGGTAGTTTTTTAGGTCCTGAACTTCTGGAACCGTTTTGAGGGACTACAAGATGTTTTTAGAAGAAAAAAAAAGAAAAAAAAAGGGAGAGACATGAAAGGTGCCAAATCAGTTTACCTATTTGTTTTAAGCCTCCTATTTGAGATCTTCGAAACGAGGTATTATGATATCCAAATAGACATCGTATCCCAAAGTTATGATCCCAAGAAGTTGATGTTCCAACCTACCCCAACAGGGCCTACAAGCTTTTGGCACTTCATCTCCTAGGGTTAGGTTTTTGAATGTTTAGAGTTTCTCATTTTTTCTTAATGATAAAAAGGCCACCAAGACTCATTATAACACAGTTCATAGGCATGTAGTTGCCACATCAGATAATCACCTTAACTAGTTTATTTCCATTCTGTATGTAAGCATATTTCAGTTCTTTGATATTAATAAAATGAAGTTTTATTTCTATCGCATCTCGATGCTTATGTTTGTATATGTATTTTGTTGCGTTCTTGTATAAGTTTGAATCAATGGTATTAGAGTGGTCTGCTCTTTCTCTGTTTTTATTTGCATGTCCCTAACGAGGTCAGGGTATAAGGAGTTAGGGCTCGAACTGGTTGAACCTTTGCAACACCATCCTTGCAAACCCCAATGGCTTCCCATAATAGAAGAAAAGAAAGACGGGGGAGTAGGAGATACTTTCAAAATTTTGCTTGAGGAAGCGCTTGAGCGACAGAGGGACACGATGATGGATAACTTTGCCTAGATCATTCGGAAACTACCCAAAGGCGACACATCTTCATCTAGCAACCACTCTAGAGGCACCACTCCCTTTAAGGTATAAGTCAACTTTAACATTCCCGTATTTGAAGGCCAAATAGATGCAAACGTCTTAGATAGATAGTTAAATTTGTTGGAAGGATATTTTTTCGTTTCATGACTTTTCTAATCAGGAAAATATTATTTTTTCACTCCTCAATGTCGCCCCCCATGTCAAGGACTGGTGGGAAACCTAATGTGAACAGAAGGATGGGAGGGAATCCTCAATGTTTTCCGTCACATCTGCTTGGAATTCGTTCTGAGATGTCATCAAGGAACAATTTTACCGTGTCGGGAGATATGAAGATAAACACATAAAGTTTACCACGTTGCGGTGAGGAAGGGCCCAAGACATGCCACACAAATATTTTCATACCCTTTGCAGGAAGTTGGGTATCAATGATTCTAAGCAGCATTTGGTATTGAAGTACCGCGATTGTTTACACATGTACATCCAGGATGAGATGGATTTCGTGGACATCTCCTTGCTTGGTGCCGCCTATCGACACGTTGTCAAGATCGAGCAAAAATTTAAATAGAATAAGTGATAATTTGGATCTGCAAATCTGAAGCAAGGGAAAGGTGCCCCCAAATTGTAGAACAAAGGACAAAGCCAAGGCGCCGTGACCCAAGACAACTCGCCCAAGCCACAAGAAAAGAACAATGCCACAAAGACAAAGAAGGACACAGGGAAATGGTGTGAGTTCCATAAGAGCCCCACTCACAACAAAAGTGAGTGTTGAGCTAAACAATCACTGGTGGTCGAGCTGAAAGATTTTGAATCAGATGCATGTCTCGACTCTGAGTCAAAACCTGATAAGGGGAACGATAAATGGAAGTAGATTATTGATGCGGAGCCTAGTGACACCATGGCCATCACCAAGTTTCAGAAGATTGAGCTCGAAGATCCATAGGAAGGGGAGTGAATCTTCCACTCGTAGAGGTGGTTGAAGGGTTCTCTGTTGTAGTTCATGTTGACAAAAGAATCCAAAAGAACCTCATTTCAACAGAGGTCATGAAGTGATTGGGCCTATCGACCACATCACACCCACAACAATACACTATCGGGTGGCTTCACCAAGGGCAAGATCTTCGTGCCAACTAACAATGTCACCTTCCCTATAGCATCAAGCCCTTCACAAATGAGGTACTGTGTGATGTTGCTCCACTTGAAGTTTGTGATGTATTATTAAGCCAATCATACTTGTGGAAGCGTCATGCTATGTGTGAGTCTAGGCCTTACATTGTTATTATTTCTTTGGGTAATAAGTTATGCGGGATATCGAAGGTAGCACCGCCTACCGCCATCTCTTTGATCTCTGGGAAGCAATGCAATAAGGTTATTTCCCAGAACAAGAATTTTTTTCTTATGATTAGCCCTCAGGGAAAGAAGAAGGTTGCGGCCACATCCATGACCTCCATACAAGGTTCCTTCGAATGGCAGCAACAGATGGACAATGTCATGGAGGAGTACAGGGATATCTTCACCTCACTCACAGGGTTACCCCTACACTGTTAGGTCAAACACTCTATCGTTCTGACCCCAAGTGCACTGTTACCCAACAGATCGATCTAGCGACACTCTATTCTAGAGAATGATGAAATCAAGAGGAAGAACCAAGAGTTGTTACAAAAAGGGCACATCAAATAGAGTTCATCACCTTGTGGGAGCCTGATCGTGTTGGTACAGAAGAAGGACGAGACCTGGAGACCCTATATTGACTATCAGGCGCAGAATAAGATCACTGTCCAGAATAGGTATCCAATCCCACAAATTGATGAACTTCTTGACCAACTTAAGGGGGATAAATATTTCAGCAAGATTGACTTGAAGTACGGTTATCACCAGGTACCAATCAAACCCTCTGATGTGTTGAATATTACCTTCAAATCCAAGGAGGGCCTTTTCGAATGGTTGGTCATGCCTTTTGGGTTGACAAATTCCCCTGCAACCTTCATAAGGCTGATGGACGACATCTTGTGGCCCTTCACCAACTCATTTGTGGTAGTGTATTTGGATGACATTTTGATCTTCATCTAGAGTTGGGAATAACACCTCCACCATATTCGGCAGGTCCTCCAAACTTTGCAACAACACAAAATGTATGTTAATATGGAGAAATGCACTTTTGGTATGACCTAAGTTCAATATCTAGTGTAAATAATTGATAAGCGGGGTGTGCATATGGACCCAACCAAGATACAATTTATTCGGGATTGGCCAACCCCAACCACTCTAATAGAGCTCCGCAACTTTATGGGTCTTACCAATTTCTATTGCAGGTTCATATTGGGGTTCTCTCATATCACGTGGCCTTTGAGTCAAGTCGTCGAGGGTGGAGCGAAAGAAAGATTATTTTGGTCTGAATCTCAATAGAAGGCATTTGTCAAGTTGAAGCATCATCTCTACTCTGCACTAGTGCTCACATTACCATACCTACAATAACCATTTGAGATTAAGACATATGCCTCAGACTATGTTATTGGTGTAGTTATTACTCAACAAGGGCATCCAATGGCATATCACAGTGAGACACTTTCAGGCACAGTCTGAAAGTATTCCACCTATGACAAAGAGATGTATTCCATTTTGCATGCCTACAAACAATGGAAGCATTGCATTATGGGGAAGGAAACAGTGATCCACACTGACCATCGGCCCCTGCAGTTCATACAGACACAAGGAAAGTTGCAAAACGATCGCCATCAGAAATGGTCCACATACTTGCAATAGTTCCATTATAACATTAAGTAAAAGAAGGGCAACACCAATAATGCTGCATACTGCCTCAACCAACCGACGGTCGTGGTGCTGACCATTGTGCTCGACTCTTGTGGACACAAAACTTCTGGGTGGTCACATCTTTACAAGAGAGATCCATAATTCAACAACACATACCAAATGCTCTTGGAAGGAAAGGAAGTTCTTGATTTTCACCTCCAAGGTGCACTATTATGCTACCTATGACACCTTTGTGTTCTTTCAAGCGAGCATGCCAAGATGATTTGGGAGGTGCACTACAGTCAGGTCACTAGACGTTTTATAGTAGAGAAAATAGTGGTAGTGTTGCAAAATTATTTTTATTAACTGAATCTTCGACAGGATGTTGGGAAGTACATCATATCTTGCACTGCCTGTGATATTTCCAAATTTAACATCAAGAAGCAAGGTTTATATACTCTTCTGCCTACTCCTAGTCGGCCTTGGGAATCCATCTCCATGGATTACATGTCAAGCCTTCCTTGTCATGAGATTTATGGTATAGTTGGAACATTGTCATGAATACTCCCTTCAGGGAGTATGGTTTGAAGGCATGTTGGGATTCCTTCAGTTTATCGTGCTTCATCTCTCCCTAAGAAGAGATTGATGGTGTCGTAATTTTCATCTCTCCTTGAGAGGAGATTGATGGTGTGTTGGTTTTCATCTCTCCTTAAGAGGAGATTGATGGTGAATTTTTTCATCTCTCCATGAAGGAGATTGATGGTGTTTTATTTTCCATCTCTCCATGAAAGGAGATTGATGGTATGATCCCTTACTTGGTTATTGAAGGATGAGTCATCTATGTGAGAGAGATTGAACTATATTCCTTTCCTCATGATGAGTTTGAACTCTCCCTTTTGATATTTGATGAGACCTACGACTTGGTCGGCAAGATGGATCATGAGAGAGAGAATGAAGAATACTTCCCTAGCGAAGGAGTGTTGAAAAATTATAGCTTTGGTCGGTACTTTCATTGTAAATTTATAGAAGTCAAAATACATTTGATGTTGGATAGGTCGGCTACAAGAAGGACAGATCGAATCCATTGGTCATACATGACTTTTCAAGGGTCATTACCCTTCATGTTAATCATTATAAATACACCTATGTTGGAGTACATTCGATCGTCCATCAAGAATTAACAAATTCATTTGATTTGCCTTAATTCACTCACATGTGCGAAAGAAGAAAGGAAGGTTTTTTGTTCAGCATTGACTTGCATTGACTGAAGTGAAATCTAGTTGTTTGACCAAACTAGGAGGAACATTGAACTTTGTGTTGACCACAAAACTTTGTCCTTCAGACCCGTTGACCTCGCTTTGAAATTATCAAACCTGTTGACTTTAGATTGTTGCATTTGTGTTGACCACATTTGACTTTTGTTAACCAAATTTCCATAGTGATGCATTTTGATTAGACGTTGACTTGAATTTGACAAGCTATTTTCCAGTTATAAAATTAGAGATTGGTTCTCTCTCATTTGAAGATGTTTGACTTTGTTTTTATTATCAAAATGTTAACCTTTAACTCATTGTAATTGGACAAATTGAATTGGAATCTCTCTCAAAAGGAAAGTTGTTGGGGTTTTCCCCTTAGTGGGTTTTTCCCTCGTCACTGACCTAATTTTGGTGTCTCTTTCTCTACTTTGATCTCTACTGCTCATTGGTTATGGTTGTGTTTTTTCAAGTGTTTTTTCAAGAAGTATGTAATATCTTGGAAGTAGTTACCATATTTGAAAAAAATTCTCTAGTCTTGCTTTCACTAGAAAAACAACAGGATGGGCATGTGAAATCTTTTCCCTACAGATGCTCCCATGTTAAGAGTTGTTTCCTTTCCATAAGCCATAGAAAATGTGTGACCTTTGGCCGTAATTTTCTTTCTCGTATCCTCTCCATAGAGGTTCCTGAGGTATATCTAAATAGCCTGTCAGGATCCCGTAGGCTTCCTTTATGGTGAACATCCCTTTCGATTTATAGCCCCAAGTTAATTTATCCTTGTCATGTGCCACGTGGATTTTCTTTTCTTTGAGGTATTGGTCTTAGATCGACCAACCTTGCAAATCTCGATCTTTGGTCCAGTTGTCCACTATTCTCCATTCCTGCCATTGGGATTGCGAGATGGTTTCTTTCCAAAAGTTTGCAACTTGAATAATGCCATGAGAAATGGTGAACTCCATGAGTGGCCTAAGCTCTTATCTATTCTCTAGGTGCGAAATTTGTTGCCAGGATTCCTCCCAAAACTTGTCTTTTTTACCATTTGTGATTTTCTTGGATAATTGATTCTAAATAATGGATTTGTTTTCTTGTGCAAGATTCCATATAGAATACCCACAAGGGAACACTGATGTTCTTACCTTTTTCGCTTGAGTGTTGATTGGGGTATATTTCCTATCCCAAATTTGTTCCCATATCTTTGAACCTCCTTGGATCCATCTCCACCATAGTTTTTCCCCCATAAGTTTGTTGAGCATCGCAGGGTCCCACAAGCCTAGTTCTCCTCCCATTTATTTAGACAAACCTTCTCCCAAGACCTCAATGCCCAATTCTTATCCTGTTAAGCCCCTTTCCGTAGAAACTTTTTGAACCTATAAACAGTATCCTTATATACCTCCTTTGGAGTTGGTAAAATTGATTGTTGATGGACCATAATGGTTTGTAATACTACCATCAAAAGAGTGACACAACTTGCAATGTTCAACGATCATAAAGCCGAGTTATCCAAATGCTTGGAATTTTTTTTTGCGACTTCTTACCAACATGAAGTCTTGAGTCTTATCATGAGAGAAAAATACCTAGGTTTTTCACAGGAAGGGTTCCTACTTGGAACCCCAAGTTTCCAACCATATTTCTCTAAACCATTTTGTTAGTGTTGAAAAAATACATACTGGACTTCTCCCCATTAATTAGAGTACCATAAGCATCCTGTAAATATGAAAGTATGATGTCCAAGGTTCTGGTCTTTTGCAACATTGTTTCTCCAAACAACATGATATCACCAACAATTTTTTGATGTGTTATTGGAAGATATTGGCCCAATATGCAGATGCCTTTAGGGTTTCCCTGATTAACTACCATCTTTATGTATCTCTCCAATCCTTCTTTTGCTATGATAAATAAGAAAGGGGATAATGGATCCCCTTTCCAAAGACCTTTAGATGCTTTGAATGTATGAGTAGATGAACCATTAAAAAAAATGGAAAAAAAAGTGTGGATATGAGGGACTTGATCCATCTGATCCATTAGGGGGAAATCTAAAAATTGTTAGGACACTAAGGAAGTATTTCCAATTTAATCTACCATATTTTTTAGATAGGTCTAACTTAACAAACATTTTAGGTTTCCTGCTCTTTTTTAGCGAGTGGACTACTTCATGTGCATTGACACTTCTATCTAGAATTTTCCTTCCCTCCACAAGCCTCATTTGCTCTAGGGCATTAATATGTTTTACCATGGGCTTAATTCTTTTAACAATGATTGTCAAGATGATTTTGTACACTACATTACATAAGGTTATGGGTCTGAAGCCACTTGGATCACTAGAATTTTATTAGTTCTAGGAATCAATGATAAAAGTTGTATTCAAACCAGACCATACTTGTTGGAGGCGTCTAGACTCCTTGAATAGGGCATGCACTTCTTTTTCAATAAAAGGCCAACATGCCTTGAATAATTTTGTCATGAAGCCATCTGGACCCGTTGTTTTGTTGCTGTGAATTTATTTCACTGCTTCCTCCGCCTGCTCGAATAATATTTCCCTTGTAAGAGCAACATTTTTTTTCGGGTTAATCAATTTGGGAATATGGTTGGTAACCCTAGTGATGGCTTCTGCTCTGACCTAGTCACCTTCCGTCAATAGTTCTTGATAAAAAGAAACCAATTATTCCTCCATTTCCTTATGTTTCACCAACTTGTTGTCTTCCCTTAAGGTCAGGGAGAAATTCTGATTGTGATATAGGTGCTTGATCATGGCTTTATGAAATAACTTGGTGTTTTTTTGCCCTCCCACAACCACTGGATTTTGGACTTTTGTCTCCATAACCTTTCCCCTTGTTTGCGATGTAGCTCTAGGTCATGAATTCGTTGTCCCTCCTCCATCAAGGTTTTAGCTCTGCCTTCTCTTATGATTGCAAGTTGGATCTCTTCCAAGTGCACTTCTAATTTCTGCTTCTCCAAGTGAATGTCCCCAAATTTAGTTTGGTTCCATTGTTCTATTCTTAATTTCAATTATGTTAAACATGACAATGGCAGAGACAGAATATGAATGATAAACATTGAATTTCATTTCTTATTAACTTAGATGTACATTTATAAACCATTACAGTGATCGTTGGATTCCGTATTCCAAGGTTTCTTGGACTTCCTTTGACTGGCCAACTTCCATACTAACCCTTGGATTAGGTTTCCAACATTCCCCCCCTTAATCTGAAGGGGTATGTATGAGTCCAAGAAGAGAGTTGTAATACAAAATGTGCAAAAAATGCATGGCAACACTAGGCTGAATGTGCTCTCTGAAATGTTGGTATAAAGGGGGAGTTTAAGTATGAGCACCAACACTGGAACCTTAGTGCAGTTCCCGGAACTCTTCCAAATCTAGCATGAAGTTGAGGTCTTCTACCAAAGGAAGTTCTCCTAATGTTTTGAATAGGGCAACCTTCAACCTTGAAAGGGAGGTTTCACCCCGCATAAAATGGGAGAACCTCAAGCTGAAAAGGGAGGTCTCGATCTGTGATGGTTTAAGGATGACCACCAACTCTGGAATGCTTAATGCAATTCCTGGAACTCTTCCAAAACTAGCAAGAAGCTGAAGTCTTTTGCTAGAGTATGTGTTCCCAATTCTTTGAAGAGATGTCTCAACCCTGCATAGATGGTTTAAGGTTGACCACTAACCGAAGGCATGCTTAGTGGCATCTTTGTCTCCGACTACAACTCTTAATTCGGTATGGCAGGTTGTGGCTCAAGGTCACTTGATGTGGCTTTGAAGCTTGTATATGACCATCATTTTCCCCCCTGTCAGATACAAGGTGAGAAGATGGCGAAAACTCAACTGCAAGAGTTTTCAATACTCTAGAACAAGTTCTGACATATGACTGAAATATCTTCTTGGTTGTTGAAGCCCATCGCTAAGAAGCGATCCATCCAAGATGAATCTTTTTTCTTGTAGGAGACTTGTTTTTTGAGCATCTGTGTGAAGAATGAGTATGCTGACCACAATGCTTGCACAGATGAAGATCAAAACAATGATTTTTTATATGGCCAACTCAGTGACAGTGTTGGCATTTAACAACTTTTCATTGCGAATGTGGAGGCGCAGAATCTGGAACATTTGAAGGTGAACCTTCATGAAAAAACCCAACACTCTAAAATTTGATGGGCTTTGAGTAATTTGGAATATGAAGGGACACATACTTTTCATATCCAATGTTGGTTTTGTGCTTGTTATGGACAAGCTCTTCCAAAGGCTTGATGATGGGCTTGGGAAGTGCAGCCTGAACTTCTACATCTGCATGCAAATGTGCTCTGGAATTGGGCATTGAATCAACCTCAACTTTATATTCTTGCTGTTGATGGGAGTCTGTCTCAATGTTCTGAACATAAACAAGTTCAGAATGATAACTCCACTGCTGTAATTCTTCTTGTTGATGATGAGATTCAAGCTGTAAAAATTCTAATTTTTCTTGTGCATTTTGTATACATTTTTTAATGTCAACAATATTGTCTTTATTGATTATGACTGCGCTGTCAAAAGTGTATACGATTAGAGTTCTCAATAACTCTAATATTCTTTCAAGCTTAGCCATTTTTCTTAACAGATGGCAAATAAAGAGTGTGAGAAATTATACAATATCTTCTTCTACAAACAATATCAAGCCTTAATGGTAAGATTTGGAGCAACCATTAAAACCAACTTTCAAAATATACCACTTAAAGATTGGGCTAAAAATAGTGAGCTTAAACTGTTGGAGAGAAACTCAAAAGGTAGATTCCCAATGCAAAATGGTACATGTAAAGACAAATAAATTCTACCTCAACATGTTTAAAAAATTGAATTCATGCTCTGTTCATGAGAACCTCAACTGGAGCTAATCCTTCCTCGCTCACAAGGTGCAACTGTTATTCTCAGGTCCCTTGTTTTTAGTTTCTGTCAATCTACAACATTGCCTTCTTGGAGCCAGATGCCATCATTCAGGCATGGCTCTGCTGACAACTTCAATTTCCTGCACTTTATTAACATGAATAACCATAACAAGCAAAATGCGTTACTTTTTGAATTGTCTCGGGGTCTTTATACTTGTGGGCGGTTTAAGAGGCCCGCGCGAACTTTTGGAGGTTAAAAATGGGCTGCAACACAGTGCAAAAGCACCCAACTTTCAGAGGTTAAATGTAAATGGGCTGCAACACAGTGCAAAAGCACCCAACTTTAAGGGGTTAAATGTAAATGGGCTGCAACATAGTGCAAAAGCACTTGGGAGATTGAATCTAGAGAATTAAAGCTGAGTTGTGTGCTTTTATGGAATTGTGCAACCTTCCAAAAAGACCGTATCCTAACACCCAACTAAAGTAGAAAGCACGATCTCAACATGCGTGGATTAATCTTAGAGAATGAATATTGATAGGATCAACGTACTTCATACAGCTGACAACGTTTTACGCAGCCCTTCAATTCGTGTTGGGAATACCTGTAAGAAATGCCACAATCTACTAGATTATATTGAAGATACGCCTCTTCCTCAACCAAAAACAGAAACAACACTAGGCTCAAAATAATTGACTTCTTGGTTCTCGGCTTGCTGGGTCAGACTGGGACACATGTTCTTCAAATGTAGATATGATGGATGTTGGCTGGATCTCGTTCAGGGTTTGGATCTCGCTTACCATCATCAACTGGTTCGTAACTAGATCATGGAATTTTGAAAGCCACAAAAGAATGCTGCGCTGCCATGTATTTTCTTTATAGAGGGATACAATATTCACTTCTCAGATCACACTAGCTATAAACTCACGTACTTTACAGTGGAATCGAACAATGTTTCTCTATGACAAAACGACTTGCAGAGCTGTATTTTGAAAACAGAAAGAGACCGTGGCTTGAACCACCATTCAACATGACGGTTGCATTCCCAGTTCTTCTCTCAGTATTACCACACCACGCTGAGATATCTTGCTTGTCGTGATTTAAAAATAAAACAATCTTAGCTCTCAATGGCGGGACAGGAGGAGTGACTTCAATGAGAGGAAATCTGACGGCTGCGTAAATCTATAATTTCAGATTTGATTGCAGGACATGTATGAAGAAATGTACTGCGGATTCTTTCAAAAAAATGACAGAGCTTGTGTTAGGCAACCAGTACAACAAATGAGACTATAATGCGGGGAGATGGGCCTCTAATATCATCTCAGCACAGATAGATGCATATAGGTGTTTTCTGCAAGCACCACAGAGAAAAGAAACCAGTCCATACTTACAAGGAACTCAACAAGATAGTAGAAAAACACTCAAAATAGCCTACTCATTCATCAGACAGGACTTCAAAGAATCATCAGACAGGACTTCAAAGACGAAGCATTATTAGGGTCGATGAGACTGCAAATAAGGGAAGAGCGACATAGACGTTCACTCTGAGAGTCAGAGAACGAATAGAAATTGGCCTGTATAAAGCAAAATTCTGATACTGGGAAGAGCGGCAGAGAAGCCGTAGGTGAACCAAAATGCTCAGGATTATTCCAGAAATCCCGAGCTCTCATACCATGTTAAACATGACAATGGCAGAGACAGAATATGTATTATTAACTTAGATGTACAGGAGTCATCGTTGGATTCCATATTCTAGGGTTTCTTGGACTCTTTTTTGATTGTCCAACTTTCACACCAACCTTTAGGATGAGGTGTCCAACAAATTCATTCAAATTGAGTTGGAAAATTTGCATCTGATTTCTCCCATGATTGAAACTTCCTTCCACCAAATATCTTGACAAGAATTTGAATGATCATTTTCTAGATATTTGTTCCTTTTTTTAGGGATGGCAATGGGAAGCACTTTCAAATATTCTGGGAGAGTTTGAACTAGATAGCTAAGAAAAGAGCATTGGTCAACAAGGATGTGAAAATCATTACTGCAAGGGTACTTTATGTCATCTTGGAAATCCATCTCGAGAAGAAAAAGATAGTCAACAATTCAAGTGGAATTAAAGAGTTCTACTAGGAAAGTCAATAAAGAGATTAATGTAGAAAAAACACTGAAAATCCAGGTAATTTTTTAGCCAAGCCAAATGACAACTACTCTTTCTTTGAGGAAATGTGTGGGCATGAGCCATGTCCCTGCAACTTTTCCAACCTCATTACTATAAATTTATTAGGAATTATAAACCCATTTATATAACAAGCCCGGGGAATTTTAATTCCAAGCCTCTTTTTTTCCTTGAGAGATTTACTTGCTTTAAGAATTTCTCAATCAGTTTATGGGGGATTTTGTGGTTTATGATTTCCTCATACTAGATTTTTCATCTCATGTGAATGGAAAGTGAAACCATTTTCATATATACAAGCTTTATGATGTAGTTGTGCACATACATACGCTTAGTGCATCTTTTTAATTTCTTTTTGGAAGGGGGAGTGTGCATTATATTTGTTATGTAAAAACCCGCATGGATCATGGTATATATAGAGGATTTAAAAGTCATGAGAATTTAAGTAGAGGAAAATTTATGTTGATGGACTTTTTATGGATGTTACAAGCTCTAATTTAGTGCAAGATGATCGATACATAAAAGAAACAAAGGCTAGAAGTGTTGTGGTACATTCATATACAATAAACCATAATCTTATGATGGTAGTCAAGATTTTGATGATGATCTAAATGATTTGTATTTGGAGCACCCTAATAATAGAGTTACTTTCCATACAAGATGTGCCTTTATTCCATAAGTGACAATTGAGGAGGGGGGATCTATGTAGGTGTTGAAAGCAAATGGTTCATTTTTCTTCTAGGTATAAGGGTGCCTTCATAAGGTTTAAAGACTTGGAACTTAAGCCACAAATTATTCTGTTTCCCATATTTGACGTGATAAGGATAAAGAGGACAATTTGACATATAGAAACAAAGGGCATAAACAATATTGGGTGACCTTAGCATATCTAGCTCTATTATCTCTTTTGTGATCTTTTGTATAAGGTGAAGTGTTTATTACAACTCTCTTTTTTCTATGCATGTTTTCTTATTTCTCAATTCTCTTGACATGTTTTTGATTCATCTAGAGAGATGGTTTACATTTTTCCTTTGAAAATGAAATAAACGATGTTTTGGGGACAATACACACTGTCCAACATTCAACTACATTGTGTTTCACTTGATGCCACTGTTTTCATTGATAACACAAAAAATAATGCAAAATTCTTTCATCATCATCATCGGTTGGAAGTATAGGAAGAAAATGATACACTATAATTTATCTTTTTTTGGAATTGCTTGTTGGGATTTGGTTTTTACACATATTACAATGCCATGTAGCTTATTGTCTTTGCCTAACTTTCCTCTTAATTTCCAATTATTCATTATTCATATTACCACATTTACTCACCTTATGAATACCTTCACTACCCATGAACTTCACGAGACATTTAATCATTAATTCGACATGTTTTGGTGATTATTTAGAGTATAAATTATGATTACCAAACTACTTGTAAGCTGTAATAGTATTCATGGAATTTTTATAAATCTAGTAGTGAATAATACTAACAAAAATCCTAGAGCAAGTTGTTTTTAGAGCCCATTTTGCTACATCATTTGCAAATCAACAAAAATGATTTAAAAGCTTCTATCACATAGGTTTTGTGAATAATATCATAAATGGAGAAAAATCAGGGCATATTTCTAAAAGTAAATTTGTATGGACACATTTTCTAAGGGGAAATTTTAATATAATATCCAAAATTTCATGTAGTGATCACTTCCATAATTATTTATTAGTTTGCATGGTTACACCTAATAAAGAAAAAATTGGGCACATGGGTTTTGTCAATATGGGAATCATTATGGGTTTCTTGCTCTTTACTCATCCTGAACCTCGTCAAATGATTTGTGAATCCTTGACAACACTTGTGTTGATGGTTGAAATTTGTTATGCTACGTTGCAAACTTCCTCGAATCTCATAGGGTGGTTGAGATAATGGGACTATGCCTAGGGTTTACTACCTTGAATTAAACTGGAACTAAACTATATGCGACAAGTTTGTACACGGAAAAGGAAATTATTTATAGAAAATAAACAAATGAAGAATAAATAATATAAACAATGTGTACATTATGTAATGTAAATAAATTTAAGTTTGAACCATGCGAAAACAAACTAATAAAAATAATTGTAGGTCGATTTTATGATAATACCCTATGAGCCATAAGATGACACATGTATGTCTTGAAATTTGACATAAATTAACTGACATTTTCAACCAATAATGTTCAAAAATTGGCTCATAAAATTCAAC
The DNA here is from genome assembly GCA_000404065.3 of Pinus taeda. NCBI lineage: Eukaryota > Viridiplantae > Streptophyta > Pinopsida > Pinales > Pinaceae > Pinus > Pinus taeda. The sequence continues at coordinate 309,195 of APFE030623615.1, forward strand.
AACATATAGTACACTTTTTGGTAATATATGCTAAAAAGATATAGGTTGTAAAATCTTGATTTTATTACGAAAATGAATACAACATGTTCTTTTGGCCGATTCTTTTGAGAATTTAGACAAGAAATCAATTCTAAAATGTCTAAGATGTAAAAAGACTCATACATAGACACTTAAATGCAAAAAATTAAGACAAAGTGTTGGGTAAATTGCACTCTTTCGGTAAGATTGAATCGCTAGTATGTTTTGAGAAAATTGCTCCAGCTAGCATTGATTTTATAAATATTAGACCTTCTAACAACAAAAATTAATTCAAGAAATAAAAAACCTTAATTAAACGATCAACAATTGATGAGCACAGTTTTTTCTTGTCACTCTAAAGATTTTTGTTGTCACCAAAATAGGTAAGCCCTTGAACTCTAGAATAATTTATGAGAGGAAAAAAGATAACTTTAAAACCTATGTGTAGCTCCCCTCACTATTATTTTCCATCCCCATCATATGCCACCTGCTTGGTTTTGTATTATCCTTGGATAATTGGGGACCACAACTATTTTATAATTAATTTTTTTATTATGTTAAACTATTTTTATCTTTAATTTGGGCAAGGCATTTAGGAGTTTTTTTTTAATCAATTAAAATTATATTATTAGATGGGGTCGCCGATTATGTCTATAAAACATTTTCATCAAAATTTGTAATTCCCATGGAAACAAAACATATGTAAATATGACATCATCAAGAAACACGATCACTATTGAAATCATGAACATGAAGTATCCCAATATCCATCATCATATATAAACAAGCATGCGGAATAACCCTTGTGACTACATCATCAATAATGTCATCAAAGTATATAGCATAGTCTAAAAATAATATGTTGTGTCAAAACATGATGTTGTGTTGTAATTTGAAATATGTCAACGTAAAGTAAAGTAAAGTAAAAAGTGTCATGAAATAAAGTAAAGTAAAGTAAAAAGTGTCATGAAAAAACAAGTAACTCTCGGTAACTTGGAATGTCTGCTAGGGCCAACCACATAGAATGGTTTTTTCTCCTCTTTCTCTTTTTCTCCTTGTACCTCTAGATGCATGTATTGGAAGGAGATTTATGTTCTCCCCCTCCTATTTTAAAAATTTCAATGTGTGTGTGAGGAAGTTTCCTTAGAGGGGGGATGTGTAGCCATATATGACATATGAAACTTTCACAATTTAACATAAGTATGAGAATCGATGGGTTGATGAGCATGTAAATATGTGGCCAAGATAATGCAGAAAGTACCTGACGAGCAATAATCATAGAGTGAACTGAGTGATGTGAAATAAAGAGCCAATGTGCAATGCCAGATGTGGGCCTAACATGGTTGGCCTCCCAACCATCATGCTATAATGATTGTTGTTGAGGCACATGGGGTTATGGGATTTCCACAATGCTTGGATGTGGAAGAGGTGCATTTTGTGAAGATTGTGAAGTAGGAGGGGGGTGGGGACAACCTACGAGGTATAAGTGACTTGTCTGAGCCAACTGATTAAACTCCTCAGAGTTCCCATCAAATTGTATGGAAAATCTAATTATTTTGTTTATGTTTTCTCTCCATGATGCATTTGTTCTTCT
>APFE030623617.1:0-12512 GCA_000404065.3 Pinus taeda
AGAGAATTCAAAGTTTAAAGTTCGGGGTTGCAGGTGCAAATCGAATCCATATCATACTTCAAGGTTGGCCAATGGCATTCTATGGCTTAAGACTCGAGTATGCCTTGGAAGGTAGCTCGAATTGCATAACAAGGGAAGATTGCATGGAGGCTATATTAGAAGACAATGGCTTGAAGGATTTCATTGATCAAGAAATCCCAAAGCCAAGTTCAACTAATGCACAAGAGTTGGTTGAGTGGAAGAAGTGTGTGGTGAGGGTGAGACAGATCATCCTTGAGGGAGTTCGAGACCATATTGTCTTGAGTCGCCATGGGAAGGATACTCCATTTTCAATGTGGAAGACATTGAAGGACCTCTACTAGAATAGTAGCGACCAAAGGAAAATTGTGCTCAAGGATAAGCTTGGAAGAATCAAGATGGAGAATGGTGATACTATTTCCACATATCTGAACAAGCTCACCACTTGTAGAGATGAACTTAGCAGTGTGGGAATAACTACTGCCGATGATGATATGGTGAGCCTCACTCTCCTTGGCCTTCCAAAGAGCTGGAATAGCTACCAGGACTCTATGGAAGGGAGAAACTGCCAGATTGGAAACAACTGTGGTCGTATCTCATGCAGGAGGAGATCAGGAGGAGCACACGAGATGGTTCTTCATCCAAGGATGATGACAAAGAAAATCTGGCCTTAGCAAGTAAGGCAAGGAAAGGGAAGGGGAAGGCGTCCCATTCCGAATCGAATTCTTCTCATGGAGGGAAGAAGGGTGACTAGTCTAAAGTGAGATGCTTTAATTGTCACGAGATGGGACGTTATATGACTAATTGCCCATCGAAGAAGTCCAAGAAGGGATCATTGGAAGGATCTGAAGGTGAGGCATTAGCCTTTCATTTCGAAATGGACTTTACCCTCATTGCACGCATGGTGTCATTGATGATGGATTGTGGTTGGTATCTTGATAGTGGAGCCTTATTCCACATGACCAGTGATAAAAGTTTATTCAGTACCTTGGAGGAGAAAGACCTCAAGATGCGCATAGAGATGGGTGACTATGAAAGGTATAGTGTTTCAGGAGTGGGCACGGTTGCTTTTCAGAGGGAGCATGGAGCTCCTATCACCTTGATAGATGTGAAGTATGTGCCTGGAACGAAGAAGAACTTGGTATCAGTTGCGATGTTGGAGGACAAAGGCTACGATGTTGTTTTTAGTAAGGGAAAGGTTTTCCTTAGACACATCACCACGAGACAAATAAAATAGATCAGTTCATGAGTTAAGAACCTAGATGCTCTTGAGGTTCAAGATGCATGCAAAGCCTTGAGGAGCAAGTTAAATGTTAGAGACTTGGTGGTTGAGAGGGAGAGTAAATTACCTCTCAACATGCAGCCCTAGAAGAAGTCTCAAACAATTGTGGAGGAGCCACAATTGGAGAAATGGGCAGAGGGATCACATGCAGCCATACCTCCAAGTGTGAGGTGGGGTGATGTGGAGTGATAGTGTCAAGAAGGCTAAAATTGGGTAGGGTCCATTGAGAGGTTTTATCCCATGGATCATACCTTGCTACGGGAGCCTAAAGTACATAGTAGCAAGAAAAATCAGTGGGATTGATGCAATCAAATAAAAGTGACAGAGGCTAGAGTAGTCAAATACTGAAGAGATCAGAGAAGGATTGACAACAGTGCAGAAAGACAGAGTCAGCTGAAGCGCAAAGGTTTCAATTGACAGATGCAATAATAGTCAGAGACTTTGATGATAGATGCGTCATACTGATTCAGGTTGGATGTTTTTTTGTTTATGGAGTTGCTAGAGCAACAACACCAGAGAGAAGTATTGCATACATAACATTCCAAAGGTTCACGATCACGATCATGTTTTATTCCTTTCTTGTTGAGAGGGAGTGTTGAAAATAGCAACAAGAAATGATAAAAATAGAATCCAAAATATTCCAATTTTAATTTTTCCTTGAATTAAAATTGTGAATTAAAATCAAATTTAGTCTCACCAGCTGCTTGGAAATAATTAATTAATTCATTATGGACTTAATTTAGTTGAGAAATTCAATTTAGAAGTCTTTCTAAAGTCTATGCATAGTTATCCCTTAAATTAAGGAGATTATCCCTTAATTAAGGAGATAAGATTGAGTTATATTTGAGTTGTAATTAATTAGCTCAATTTACTGAGTTAAGTCCAGTTAAATTAGTTCCAAACTATTTGAGGAACTAATTGTGAGTTATCAGTCAGTTGATGCATGCATGCACTCAACTAGTGTACTCTAGATAACTGAAGATTCCCTCATAAAAAACTCACGCATGTATATTTTGAGAAAGACCGAGTTGAGCTAAATGTCGAGGAAAATGTACTATCAGTTGCATGTGTTTTCCTATAAAGGAAACTCATGCATGTAGTCAAGGGAAGGTTCCTTGATGATTGCGTTGTTCTAACAGTGTGTTAGAGCAGTGTTCCATTGGGTGAAGGAGATCATCCCATAGGAACTGCTCAAGGAAATAGGAGCTTGGAGGGTAGAGGAGAAGGCTTGTGAGAAGCTTTGATTGCCTGTGAGCATCTAGGAGGATTGTACTGAGAGCTAGCTAGTTGTGAGAGCTAAGGCTTTGTGTAATTCTGATGTATTTCCACCTTGTATGGTAATATAGATAGTGGGGTTTTTAGCTGAGGCATTCCCCTAAGTATTTTCTGTGTTTCATGTGCATTGATTCTTCTTATTCTACTCATATGTGTTCAAATTGATCTTGATCAATCTTTAAGCTTCCGCAAATTGATAGTAGAAGTAGATTATAGTATTTTTCTTTGGTATATTGCATTATCGGGTTAATCTACAATAAGATTTTCTACATGGTCTTAGAGGTAGATTTGTAGAGAATTTGCAAAATTTCTAAAACATGAATTCCAAGGAGGCTGTCAGCACTAGGAAAAGGTTGGATTGAATTTTCAGCACAATTTCGAAGAAACATTTGACTTGTACAGGTTCACTAATTGCTGCAATAATTTCCAGAAATTTATCTGTGGGATGAAATGATAAATTACTTGTTTGTTGGCTTTTCCCTTTAGGGTTTTCCAGGGTAAATATTAATGTGTTAAATTTCTGCAATTAGTTTCCTATTTCTGCTATGCAATTCATTTTCAACAAGCTCAATGTATTTCTATTCATAAAAACCAGATATGGAAATTTCTTGTTTTCTGTGCAGGCGTCTAGGTATAAAATATTTTTATTGGAATTAGAAATCAGATCTGAGCTATAAGAAACTAACACATTTGTCAACCATTATTCCAATCCCTTATTGTAACCTACTAAACAAAAAGTTTTTGAGCCATACAGTCGTCTTTATCGTGTAAATTTGCCAATGTTGTTCCATGTTGCGATTTGGTGGAGAATGGATATAAAAGGGAGGAAAAGGAAAATCAATGTATGAAAGAATTTAGGATTAGGATAGGGTTATTAATAATTATGGGCACTATTAGAAGCTCTTGGAAAGGGATTCCAACCCTCAAATCTTCTCACGCGTTGAGTAGAAAAGAGGTAATATTTATGCTCTGGGTATATGGATATGGTGGAGGAATTGCTAAAATTATTACTGGGCTAAGAGTATTATTGTTGGACTATATATTCTCATCACCAATGGCAAAGTATGTTCTTTTTCTTCTAATCTGTCCCAAATTGAGACTGATGAATAGACCAATGAACTTCTACCTCGACAAATTGACCAAAACATCTTTCAGTTGACCTTGATTGATAAGAATACAAAATGTCATGACATGTATCAATCATGGGAGTTATTGTTATGTGTAACTGACGAACACCGCGTTTTATAAATAAACCATAGTACTAAAAATAAATAGTTCTTCTCATTTAGAAATATAGATAGGTAGAATTGAGTTGGAAGTTTAGAAAATCATATAAAAAATACCCCACCTTCTGAATTTAATTTCTACACTACGAAGCCTATTACTGATGTTGACAGAACTCCAGTTATGTTCATTGCATGTGATATAGTAAAAATATATGTTTGTTGTTTTAATTGTTTTTTCTACATGAACTCTATCAAACTCAATTAGTTGATGTAAGAGGAAAACTTTTAAATATGTAATAGGAGACATGCACACACATTCAAGTAGGAGAGAATCCAAGCCTCTTGAGTCTCAAGATGTAGATCATATATTCCCTTTATATTCTACAAGTGAACTTTATAAAGGTTGTTCTATCAATTCTGTAACTGTAATGCATCTATGTTGCAAGGGAAGTGATGGATGAATCACAATGAGAAGGACGGTGAATGATACTAGAAGTAGATAGTGAGTGCTTGAGCCATTTGTGAACTATAATCCTTGTCTTTTCGTTCAGAATATCCTACTCAATAGGATCGTGAGACAGAACCCCAATTATGGGTAATATCATCTTGGACGACAAAATTCAATAGATAGTTACCAAATTATACAATTATACAGGAGCATCTAATTTTTCTTACATGTTTTAATGCACAGATACAATGCCAATTATAGGTGTCAGGTGTGTGTGCAAGATGATGCAACCTCTATTCAAGCAATACTCTGAGTCTAAAGGAACGACAGAGATTACTTGCCTGGTTTTGCAGTTCTGATCACGAGACTGTGTCCGAGCTAGGGGAAATGGTGAGTGGTTTAGTCTAGCTATGCTTGTTTGCAAGTTATGAAGGTGATCAGTGTTCTAAATGTGAGCGATGGGGGAGCTACACACGGTTTTGGCCTCTGTTTGAAATCCGACAACCAACTGCAGAGACTCCAACGCCCGCGGCGCGACATGACCCCGAATTGTTCGGATGGAGGATCTGGGAGGATCTATTAGATAGATACCAAGAGGAGTTAATGTGGAAGGGTGAAAGGGTGGTGGAAGAATGTGGGGTTGGCGAAAGGTGGTGGAGGTTGGCAGAGGGAATTCCCGATTGCCAGAGCCAGAAGTTTTTCTGAGCGGCCCCGAAAACTGGGCAATTCCTTCACGTAGTTAGACTACTCTCTAGCCTTTATGCATGCTCTAAAATGCAATGACATGCTTCCTTAATGCTCTGTGCATCGTACTTAGAACTGCAATGATCCACTTCTATGATGATCACATTTATTGATAATTTTATAAGGGAAAATTCCCACAAACCATTAACTGCCAGACTAGGGAAATCACAGTTCGTGTTGCTCACAACTATCTCCATGTAATTTATTTGTTTCAACATTGGCACCAATCAGTGGTTCGCTTCAGTTGTGACGCCCTTTACATTTTATATGCTATGTTTTTGTAATTTATTTGTTTCGACGTTGCCACCAATCAGTGGTTCACTTCAATTCCAATGCCCTTTACATTTTATATGCTACATCCGTAATTTTTGTATAAGATTTATCTTAATTTGTCGATCAACTTGGTCTTAGCAACTGTCATACACCAGTAATGCGGGCTCAATATCAGATTTTTGTACTGCAACACATAATAGTTGATGTTCTTGGCCTTTTTTGATATAGCTTGTTAAAGAAAGAGTGTGGCTCTAGTAATCAATTACGGATTTGCAATTATAACAGTTTCCCTCATAGAGTTATTGGTGTAGAGTAGCCTGTCTTGTTGTGATCACCTCTGTTGTAGCATTCGTTGACATAAGGAAACCACACCTACTATTAGTGGCGATGTGGCTTATATTTGGCACCTAAGATTACTACCCCTCACCCAGACAGATATCTGATGGAAGTGGCCTCTCGATCTTTGGCCCTGCTGCATCCATCAGCAGTGGAATGGATATTTGGCTTTCTAACTTCTACGTTGCTCATCCATGCTGGTGTATGGCCTTTTAGCCCTTAGAATAACTGTCATGTTGGCCTTATCACCGATCTACAAATTTGTGCACATAAGTGTGGCCTTCTACACTCTTCTATTTGACCGACACACTCCTCCCTCGTTGTGCTATAATTTCGGCCTGGATCTCACTGCTATTTCTCATAAGAATGCAAACTTATTCTCTCTTTTTTTTCCTTTTTAATATTTTAGTGATCTCGTGAGAATTTGGTACTTAAACCCTCAATGTAGAAATGAGCGCAACTTGCAGTTTCGACCTCTAATCACGAAGGAGAATGATTTCTTGGTCTTTCTCTAGGCTAAAGAATTCATAGTATCATTGTTTCTTAACTTCCCTCAGCGTTGAATCTGTGGCCCCATGACCCTAGAATCCCCTGATGTATCATCGACACAATATACAATTTTGGCTTCACACATCAAATCTGTTGCGAGTGGGTCATCAAAAGTCAAAATATTATGTTGGTCTACCCCACTGGAACTTGGAGACTTTCCAATAACTATAATATTCCCATTTTAACTCAACCATGTGATAGAAATTCTTCCCTTTCTTAATGATTTGACCCGGTTCACTCCTCTCCACACATAAAGCCCAATATACACAACACTTATTATTTCCAAAGCGTTTTAATGTGGCCAAGGTGACTAGATGGCTCTTGATCCTTATTAGCCAAATTCATATTTCACGTCCACCATTGTTGTGTATACTGTTAAATTCAGTATCACAAAAAATACTATATGTCTCTCTATTGTTGCTTCTGCTGTAGCTGAAGGCAATATCATAGCAAAAAACAATAAAAGAAAGAAGAATGACTAACAAAATGAGGGTGATTTGACCTCTAGATATCTGAGGTTTGTGATTCAGAGTTAACCCTAGGCCCACTTCAAAATAATAATGGATCGACTTTGAAATTGTGAGCGGGCTTGATCTCTATTGAATATTTAGAATTTGGCCTCCGTAACTCGAATGTACAGATCTGCACACTACAACTTTGAAACCCTTCACCTTAGCTAAATCACCTCACAGATATAGATATGATTTCAAAGAGGGTTAGTTTCATCAATAATCTTCAAATGTATCACTCTCTGCAAATGCTAGTTAGATCCAATAGTAATAATTGTTGACATAGATTATCATGGATGTCAATATGGCAATATTCTATGAGCCAGAGGAAGCCAAGCAGAGCTATCGAAGCTACAGGAGGAGCAATATATATATATATGTCATACATATATGCCTAAGAATACACTATCGAAGGTTTAAAATACATATATATTGGTGCATCGGCGTCGGTGATGTCATGAGGCAGGGGAAAGACCCTCGGGGCCATGCGACATGCGATTGCGATGATCGACGATTGCAATATCGCATCCCCGCGATGCAAAGGAGCGGGGCCAATAACACATGCTACTGCCGATTGTGATTGTAGAAATTTTGAATAATAAACACATATTCAATGGAGATTATCCTGATCATGTACTATTTCAGAATACATACACAATACATAAGCTCCTCTACGTTGATCATCAATATAGCAGCATCAATAACAATAAAACATCAAGAGCATTCACACATTAACACAGTATGTAACCCGGGGAAAGCATATTGCTAAAAACCCCACATTTTCTGTATATTTATGATTAAGAACATGTAACATTACAAAGTACAATGCTTATCACAAGAAATCCAGTACCAGCTCCACCTGTTACACACAATACAGCTCAGATCTGATCTCCAAATCTATTCCACTGCTCACCTGCCTCCACAGCTCAATACCTGCTCAAGAATTAATGAGAATGGTTTACCAAACTTGTATTTACCTCCAAAGAATCACTCACACTGGGAAAGACGTGAGAAAATGCTATAATCACTTGGTATTGGCCAATTCATTGGCATACTCAATCCCTTTGATTGTGCAAATCATCATGCGCAACTATAGTCACAACTAATAACAATCTGATCCTCTAACACCTGTCCCTGCTGAACTGAACATGCAGTGACATGCAACTGAGTTAACTGATGTATTCTATAGTTGCATCATGAGTTAATAATTAGTTTAACAACTCATCATTAATCTATTTGCAGTTATACTAATTACAACTATTTTAACCAAGTCAAACTGAACACAACTCCATTAACTCTACAATCAACTCCACCAAACTCAGCTGATTGAGTTCTAACTGAAGTCATGCATGCAACAACTCAACTGACCCACAAAGAAAGTGTACTTCCTTCTGATAGCTGCATGTGCCACATCTGTAGCTCAAACTGAAATGCTCCAAGAGAATACGATCAATTTTATAGTCCAAATATTATTATGAGACAATAATATTTTACTTTTCTATTTTGGACAGCCAGTCTAAAAATAGACTTTGATCACTCCTGTTGTGGTCACTCATGCTGTGATCACTCCTGTTGTGGTCACTCCTGCTGTTGTCACTCCTACTGTGATCATCCCTGCAGGGATCCAAAAATAGAACTTGCGCCATAATTTGCCTGCGGGCCCACTTAGTGAAGGCGATTCTTTTCACTAAGCTCCATCATCTTGTTGCAATTTCAACACTCCCTCTTGACAAGATATGGATTATCAGCAACCCCTAGCCTGCCTCGGTGGTATTTGAATTTGCTCCTAGTGAGAGCCTTCGTCAGAATATCAACATCCTGATCCTCCGTTGGAATGTACGAAAGTAACATGATCCTCCGCTGCACACAATCTCTGATATGATGGTACTTGATGTCCTTGCTGCCATATACTCGACCTCTTGAGCTCCCTGCCCAATCTGCATCCTCCTGTCTGTACCAAGATCCATATCCTGATGTGCCTCTCAAGTAGCGCAATACGTGCTTTCCCACCTTCCAGAAGAGCTTGGTAGGCTTAACCATAGCTTGTGAAAGCTGGTTAACTGCATAGCATATATCAGGTCGTGTATTGACCAAATACATCGGCGACCCCACCAACTGTCGATAAATAGTGGCATCCACTTCTTCTCCCGAAGTGGCATCCTCCTTCCTCCAACCTCCAAGAAGAGGAGTATCAACAGGCTTGCAGCCATGCATGTTGAACTTCTCCAGTACCTCTCGAGCATACTTGCCCTAAGAAACAAACAGTTCACCACTATGCTGCCATATTTCCAATCCTAGGAAATAGTGAAGGAGGCCCAAGTCCTTCATCTCAAACTCTATAGCAAGATCCTTCTTGCATGACAGTATCAACAACTCATCACCCGTTAGAATCAAATCATCAACATACAGTACAATGATAAGAAACTTACTGATGAGCCCCAATTTTGGTACAATTTGGGCTCATTTTGGCCTATTTTACTTGCTCAAACCATTCATCTTTATTTTCTTATGCATGCATTTCTTAGTTTATTCATGTTGTTTGTAGGAAGAAGGTTAGGCACTTTATCTACGTGACTAATGCATTATGATCCCAGGTTTTGGCATTAAAAAGGGAGCAAGAGACAACGAAAGAGGAGACAAGGAGACAATGAGGTGGCTCTGCTGATTTCGTGGAGTGATGTCCACGGTCTTGGGGCATTCCTCGTGATTCCCACCAAGAACTTCGAGCTCCAATCAATCTCCCCTCCGAGCTTCAGAAGCAGCCAACTGTCCTACAGGAACAGCAGTCATAAACGTTCTACCAGCGCGTTTGACTGCCTCACAAATCGCAGGTAAACTCCAGTTGGACAACCGAGCTCCTAGAACAAGGCTACTGGCGGATCATCAATTTTTTTGTATAAATATGAGGCCTTAGCCTTAGATAGGTTGTTGAATCTCTCGGTTTATCATTATAATTTTGAAGCAGTTCAGTTTCGTTCTTTTGCTGTAAGCCAATTTGGAATGACTTCGAATTATGAATAAAGAAGACAATTTGTGATCTATTTCTAAGTTTTCTTAGGAGACTATAGCTCTCAGGTTAGGGCCCAACCTGAGAGCCATAGATCCCGTCTGCTGTAGTGCTGTTTCTATTTCATTCCCAACATTTGAAGTTTTCCTCTGTTCATGCAATTCGAATTTCAGTAGTTTGGTGATTTGATTTTCATACGAGTAGGATAGATTTTTTCTTATGATGCAGTTGTTCCCATTTGCTTAGCATAGCAGAGGATTAATACCATCAATTGGAGCTCCAGCAAAACGGTTGCTAAGGCTCACTGCCATCTCTTTTGAAGATTGGAGTGTAGTCCATAGCAGACCACCAAAAACACACATTACTTTGTTTGATACAGTTATGGTTTGGATTTAGATGCTCCCTTGTCATTTACACTTATCACACATCTCTTCATCACAACCCCATACGTATTTCTCTTTGCGTTTTGGATTACTGTTCAATGAAATCATGGCACACTTAATGTAGGATGATGCATTTCCGGTTTGATAAACAGTTTTGATCATTTGTTTCATTTACACTCTTCTCCCTCTTGTTTCATTACCATCCTTTCCATTTTGATCCTGCATGCAACCACGTTTCCTTGACCTATACTGCGTTCTATCCTCTCCTCAAAGTCTTCCAGTCCTCACGTAGCTTCATTCCTTGACCCTTCATTGACATCACTTCAACCTACTCCCTACATCCGTTTCCCATCTCATCCTTCCGCCTCTGTGCCATAACCAGCCTGATCCCTACCTTACATATCTCTTCTTATCATTCCATCACTCCTCCATCACTTCAATCTTTCACGGTAGATCATCCTGTAGCAGTTTAGAGACATCCTGTAGAAAACCCTGAGTATCCTGTAGGATCCCCTGCACACATCCTGTAGGAGGTCATTCACGCGGTTGCCGAGCTGCTGAACATGGAAAACCTCTGTGGATGGACGCCAAGGGTCCATAGGGACCTCACCTAGCCTCCCCAGCCTGTCCCACGTTTTCCTTCCTTCTCCATCCCATCTGCACAACCAAACCCTGATAAGCACAAAATCACAACCATTCCACCCACTTAATGAAAAAGTAAAAAAACATGTCTTTTATGATGCAAGTAGTTTAGATCCATGCATTTTCACTTATTAGAGGTAGTAGTAGCATTGGTAGAAGTTTCATTCACATTCTTTGCATTATAGAAGTTAGACTAGTCAAATTAGGGTTTCCTAGGCTTACATGCTTTGATTTGCTTTCAGTTCATTTTTGTCAAGTAGATTAGTCTCCTTTGAGCTAGCTTTCGTCCATCATTGATAAAGCTTCTTCTGTGAGCCTATAGAAGTTGGCTTGAGCCCTAGCGGACTTTTGCCAGCTGACCAAGTGACAGCTGCGACAAGAGCTAGTACTTGTGCATATAGCACCGCCGCTTCCAAGTTTGTACGAACTACCGGGTTGATAAAATTAAGAGACAGGAAGCCCCAGGAGTTGTAGCATTATTGCTACAATACTGGGGCTCACCATCTTTTTGGCGCCGTTGCCGGGGAAGCGTCAGAGTATTAGTAATTGTTGCTTTTCTTCTAAGATCTTACTCTCACTTTCTGCTAAGTAGTTTGCTTCATTTCCATTTTGCTTTCCTAGGTTAATATTTCCTGCTTTCATAGGATAGCCTTTCCTTCTTTCCTAGATTAATCTTTCCTGCTTTCATAGATTAAACTTTCAATTCTGCAAGTATAGACTAGAATTTCAAGTTTGCAATCAATCTGTTTCATTTTTGCAGGAGCACAGGAAAAAAACACACAAGCAATCAAAAAGAAGTCCTTTTGCTTCATGCCTCGTAGGAACAGAGATAGATCAGGAAAATTCCTACCTAACACCCCCACCACCTCACTCAGTCACCCTTCACTCTTCGGTGACAACAGTGACTCAGAGGAAACAATAGGTGAACACCACGAGGCATACCAAAGCCCTATAGAAGAAGAAGAGTTAGAGACCACTCCACCTGAAACTATGGCTAATAATCAAGGAGGAAACGAGAGGATAGAAGGTGCCTTCCCTATCCGAGAGACCAATGGTGAGATGAAAATGAAAAAAATTAGCCCCTCTGCTTTACCCCATTTCCATGGGTTGACTTCCGAAGATCCTGATACTTTCCTGTTTGAATTTGCTGTCCTCTGTAGAACCTATGACTATACTGAGGATGAACAAAAGCTAAAAATTTTCCCTTCCACCCTCAAGGATGCAGCACTACGCTGGTTCATGGGTTTACCTGGGAATAGTATCACCACATGGGCTCAGATGCAGCAAGCTTTTAACAACAAATACCGGGATTATTGTAGGTCCAAGGAAACAAAAGGGGAGATCTTTCGGATGACCATGGGAAGTGATGAGTCTCTAGAGGACTATGAGGAAAGATTCCAACTTAGTTATAAGAGGGCCAGGTGCACACTTGACCCCGAATCCCTTAAGTTGGTTCTGCTCCGAGGGGTACCTGAAGATCTCTTAGACACCCTTCACATGTTAGTTGGGGGGGATATCTACCAACTTCCTTATGAGGACATCAAAACCGTGTTTAGAAACCACTCCAGGGCAACTAGGAAACGAGGTAGGGGGTGGGTGCCCAGGTGGTTGGTAGCAATAGGTGGTAAAACATAAATCCACCAGTAGGCATCTAAAGGTCCTCTCCTTTTAGTCGAGCCTAAACCTCACCTCAGTTGGTATCCCTTTCTCCAAACATGAGTTAGCAAACCGATTAGAAGATCTTAAGAGCGAGGTGAGACAGACCATTGCCATGCAGCTGGATACATTCAGGATTCAGCAGAAGAAAGAAGAAGCTGAGA
>APFE030623617.1:20322-51858 GCA_000404065.3 Pinus taeda
GGGGCCCCGTGATCATGTTCTTGAGTTTTTTGAGTTTTGTGGCTTCAAGTGTCCAAAGCGTAAGGGCATTGCAGACTTTCTGCAGGAGGTTACCTCTAGAAAGGGTCAAGAACAGTATTGGGAGGACAAGGAAAAGCCGTATAGATTCATTTCAACAGAGCATTTTTCTCAGAAATTCAAACAGTTTATGTTGGCGAGAAGTTAGCAAAAGAACTTTCTAAACCTTTTGATAAGTCCGAAGGCCACAGAGCTTCCCTGTCTTTCAGCAAGTACTCACTTAAAAAAATGGGATTTGTTCAAAGCATGTTTTGATCGAGAGTGGCTACTTATGAAGAGAAACTCATTTGTTTATGTCATCAAGGAAGCACAGCTTTCTGTAGTTGCATTTATTGCAATAACACTGTTCTTCCGGTCACACATGCGCGTTGACCTTGAGCATGGACGTTATTATCTCGCCTCTCTATTCTTCTCCCTCATGATCATGATCTTCATTAGCATTCCAGAGCTAGTGATGACAGTTAGACAACTTCCAGTGTTCTTCAGACAAAGGGACCTTTACTTCTACCCAGCATGGGCATACACTCTTTCAGGATTTCTTCTGAAGATTCCACATTCATTGGTTGATTCACTTATTTGGACCTCAATTACTTACTATGGGATTGGGTACTCCCCTGAAGCTGGCAGTTTTTTTTCGTCAATTTCTTGTCTTCTTTGCTATGAGTCAAATGGCAACTGCACTATTCTGTGCAATAGCTGGAGTTTGTTGAAGCATAGTTATTGCCAACGCTGGAGGTTGTTTGGCAACACTGATGGTTGTGGTATTTAGCGGATTCCTCATCCCATGATCTTCCATTCCAAAATGGTGGCAATGGGGATGCTGGATCTCACCTTTGTCTTATGGGGAAACTGCAATTACAATCAATGAGTTCCTTGCTCCACGGTGGAGAAAGATGACTCCTCAAAACACCAGTCTTGGTGTACAGGTGCTCGAGAGTCGTGGGCTTTTCCATGAAGGCTACTTGTACTGGATAAGTCTTGGAAGTTTGATTGGATTTACATTACTATTCAACCTTGGATACACTCTTGCTTTAACATATTTAAACCCAATCAGCTCTCTGGAAAAGCTAGCTAAAATCCAAGATGGTCAAGGAGATACTATTTTTGATATGCATGTTGAATCAAATATAATGTTATGTACACATCGTTCAGTATCTAGCACAGAAATAAAAAGTATGGCTCAACTGCAGCTACATGATTTCACCACTGCAACAAGAGAGAAAAGATTTTGCAAAGGCTCTAATTCTGCCATGCTACTAGGTGGAAAACGCGGACTGATATTACCTTTCCAGCCATTGGCAATTTCTTTCCAAAATATCCAGTATTTTGTGGACATGCCTATGGAAATGAAAAAGCATGGTTTCATGACAAAGAAGAGGACATCACTTCAGAAGCTTGGCATGACAAGGAGGCCATCAGGGCCATCAAAGACAAGGAGAGAGATTGGTTGCTCAGAGGATGAGCAACACTTTCAGTAGGGGTGGATGTGAGCCCCAAAAATGGACAATTTATTTGGGGCTTCATTTCAACCTCTAATTTGGCTTAGTCCCCATTCTATTTGTTATTGCATGTTTTTGATTATTTTTATGTTAATAGACGTGAATTTGGTTAGTCATTATGCCAACAAGTTAATGGTGCTTTGTGTTAGCCTTGTTGGTCAACTTGGAGACAAAAACTTGAAGGTCTTTAATGAGCACTTGGCAGCCAATTCGTGGGAGAACAAGCTAGAGGATTTGTAGGAGTGTCCCCCTCATTTATGGGTCCTTACCTCGAATTCTCCACCATCAGCTCGGAGTTCAAAGGCCACAAAATCAATGAGCACAAGGGCAGCCAAGCAAGTCAAGTTGGACTGTTGTTAACCACAAGTCTTGGGCAGCCAAGTCCCTAAATTCTAGGAGGACTGTTGGGTCCTCAATTTGTATAAATAAGAGGGCTTAGGGCCTCATTTTGGTTAGCCATTTGATAGCCATTTTATAGCTGGTAGTTAGTTATTTTTGGTTAGCTAGTGGTTAGTCATTTTTGTAGCTAGTTAGTCATTTTGTTTTATCCATTAGTTAGCTAGTTTGTAATTCGATTGGTAGGCCATGGATTAGTTTTGCTTTCAGCTCTTTCTCAAGCTCTCCTTGTGGACAGTTTTGATGTAACTTTTCATTCTTGGTTAATAAAGATGGATCCAGCTTTGCACCAGCTCTAAATCTCTCTTGGGAGGCTGTAGTTCTTGGGGTTGGGCCCATTTCAAGCGCCCAGTACCTCCCTTGTTTATATTTATGTGTCTTTGCTGCATTCTCATAATAAAATCTGCTATTTGAATTCATGGCATAAGTAATTTAGGTTGATGCATTTTTGGTTTGGTGACAGTCATAATCATTTGTTTCATTTACACTCCTCTCTCTCTCGTTCCATTACCATCTCCTCCATCTTGATCACACATGCAAGCATATCTCCTCGACCTTCACTTCGTTCTGTCTTCCATTCCTCACGTAGCTTCATTTCCCAACCTTTCATTGACATCACATTTTACCTTCAACATACTCCCTACACCCATTTCCCATCTCATTCCTCCACTTCTGAGCCATCACCAGCCTCATCCCTACCTCACATATCTCTCCCTACCATTCCATCACTCCTCCATTACTTCAAACCTCCACGGTAGGTCATCCTGTAGCAGTTTAGAGACATCCTGTAGAACCCTCTGAGTATCCTGTAGGATCCCCTGCAGACATCCTGTAGGAGGCCATTCACTCGGTTGCTGAGCTTCTAAATGTGGAAAACCTCTGTGGATGGATGCTAAGGGTCCATAGGGACCTCACCTAGCCTCCCCAACATGTCCCACGCTTTCCTTCCTTCTATCCCATCTGCACAACCAAACCCTAATTAGCACACAATCACAATCATCCCATCCACTTAAAGGAAAAATACAAAAACATGTCTTTTATGATGCAAGCAGTTTAGATCTATGCATTTTCACTTATCAGAGGTAACAGCAGCATTGGTAGAAGTTTCCTTCACGTCATTTGCATTATAGAGGCTAGACTAGTTAAATTAGGGTTTCCTAGGTTTACATGCTTTGATTTGCTTTCAGTTCATTTTTGTCAAGTAGATTAATCTTCTTTGAGCTAGCTTTCGTCCATCATTGATAAAGCTTCTTCTGTGAGCCCATAGAAGTTGGCTTGAGCCCTAGCGGACTTGTGCCAGCTGACCAAGTGACAGTTGTGACAAGAGCTAGTACTTGTGCATACAGCACCGTCACTTCCAAGTTTGTACGAACTACCGGGTTGATAAAATGAGAGACAGGAAGCCCCAGGAGTTGTAGCATTATTGCTACAATACTGGAGCTCACCATGTTTATACCTATATGCCAAACATATAAACATGTATGATGATCTGATTTACCCCGAGGTCCAATGCTGCAACCTCGCTCTAATGATCTGCATCTCCTACTCTATCTCAGAAAAAATGCCACCCTCATAACATACCAAAAGCATCATAAATTGCATAATGAAAACTGTGATGCATATATGTCCTACTATGCATGCATAACCATAACCATGACAATGCATGCATAACAACATGCATCTAGCCCATCCAGTTATGATACCACTATGTAACCCACCCCTCCCATATTTACCTAATTTCATTGGTCCATTGGGTAAATGTGATATAGAGAGCTAATATCACATGTTCCAACGTCCTAGGTCCCATTAAGGAAGTGGGTTTGACAACTAACAACCAACTGACATCTCAACACGTCCTGCAGGGTCTACAGGTCACTTAGAGGTTGAGAAACCACCCCAGGTGGAAAAATACTGAGTTGGACCACCTTTTCCTTTCCCTAGGCCCTCAAACACTCCCACAATAAGGCATCCATATGTTTGGGAGCCTCCAACCACATGCACAATCCTTCATCCCAACAGTTGCAACCCAAAATGTCCAATTCAAACCATGTGGTCCCGAATTTTGAGCCTAAATTCCAGGTCAGCCTCTAAACCATCTCCCAAAACTCAGTGAGACTTTCTAGATTCATTTCTAACATGATGAAAAATCCATTCAATCAAATTTGAATCAGAAACTTTGCCTAACAAGGCCAGACCATGAAAATCATTTCGTTAAACACATTAAGAACATGTAGTCTATAATACATGAATGCATATTTTAACATAGGGGTATGATACTTATCTGAGAATCATCAAGAAGGCCTAAGGCCCTCTCATAATAATTGAAATAACCTTTGTTAGCTCATGCATTCAATAACCATTCATCAACTAATCAAAACATGTCAAGAGACATAACTAGAACATGTTATGAAACCATGTTTATAACCAACATATAACCAAAATAATAACCATGATAGAACAACAATCAAATCCACATAATAAAAAGTACATATACTCATAAAATATAAGAAAAAAAGAGCTCTTAATAACATATGAAAAATCCAACCAAGTTAGGGACTGCCATGTACCACCTGACCATAGATTGGGTTGAACCAAGTCTTTATTTCAGCGAATCACCCCCATGCCATATTCCAAGCATGAATGTGGGACTCACAACAAAACAACCAAATATTCCTCAAGCTTTACCACAATCCAGCTAAAACCAGTCAAAGGATTCCTAGGCCCAAAACAAGCACCTATGCAACTAGGATTTACTGCAATCTTGCCAAAACCGGTCAAGGGATCACTAGGCCCAAAAAATGAACATACACTACCAGTATTTATTGCAATATCACCAACACCGTTTAAGGGATTCCTAGACCCAAACAATATTGGGTGCCTCCAGATTTCTTCACCAATACCTTGAGGAAGTTTCCCATCTCCACCCTCGAGTTTTACCGCAATCTCACCAAAACTGGTCAAGGGATTCCTAGGCCCTCGGGAATTTTCATGAGACCACCTCATCTGGTTCCAAAACCTTCCAACAATCCAAAGCTCAACCAAATGAAAGAACCCCATCACATCATGACTATCCAAAAATGGTGAGGCAAGGCTGAAACCACTGGCACACCTAGAAAAACCCATGTCAATGACAACAAGAGAACCAAATACACACATGCATGTACCATGGAAGTTATGATAGCACTATGTAACCTACCCCTCCCATATTTACCCACTTTCATTGGTCCACTGGGTAAACATGATATAGAGAGCTAATATGACATGTCCCAACCTCCTAGGTCCCATTAAGGAAGTGGGGTTGACAACTAACAGTCAACTGACATCTCAACATATCCTACAGGGTCTATAGGTCACTTAGAGGTTGAGCAACCACCCCGGGTGGAAAAATACTGAGTTGGACCACCTTTTCCTATCCTCAAGCCCTCAAATTCTCCCACAGTAAGGCATCCATATGTTTGGGAGCCTCCAACCGCATGCACAATCCTGCATCCCAACAGTTGCAGCCCAAAATGTCCAATTCAGAAAATGTGGTCCCAAATTCTGAGCCTAAATTCCAGGTCAGCCTCTAGACCATTGCCCAAAACTCAATGAGACTTTCCAGAATCATTTCTAACATGATGAAAAAGGCATTCAATCAAATTCTAACCAAAAATTTGGCCTAACTAGGCCAAACCATGACAATCATTTTGTTAAAGACATTAAGAACATGTAGGCTACAATACATGAATGCATATCTGAACATAGGGGTATGATACTTATCTGACAATCATCAAGAAGGTCTAAGGCCCTCTCATAATAACTACAATAACCTTTGTTAGCTCATGCATTCAATAACCATTCATCAAATAATCAAAACATGTCAAGGGACATAACTAGAACATGTTATGAAACCATGTTTATAACCAACATATAACCAAAATAATAACCACGGTAGAAAAAAAATCAAATCCACATAATAAAAAGTAGAAATACTCATGAAATATAAGAGGAAAAGAGCTCTTAATAACATATGAAAAATCCAACCAAGTCATGGACTGCCATGTACCATCCGACCATAGATTGGGTTGAACCAAATATTTCTTTCGGCCAATTGCCCCCATGCCATACTCCAAGCATGAATGTGGGACTCACAGAAAAACAACCAGGGCTTCCTCAAGCTTTACCGAAAACTCACTAAAACCAATCAAGGGACTCCTAGGCCCAAAACAAACACATATGCAACTAGGATTTACTGCAATCCCGCCAAAACCAGTCAAGGGATCACTAGGCCCAAAACATGAACATACACTACCTGTATATACTGCAATCTCGCCAACACCATTCAAGGGATTCCTAGGCCTAAACAAGATTGGATGCCTCTAGATTTCTTCACCAATACCTTGAGGAATTTTCCCATCTCCACCCTCTAGTTTACCGCAATCCCACCAAAATTGGTCAAGGGATTCCTAAGCCCTTGGGAATTTTCATGACACCACCTCATTAGTTCCAAAACCATCCAACAATTCAAAGCTCAACCAAATGAAAGAACCCCTTCACACCATGACTATCCAAAAATTGTGAGGCAAGGCTAAAACCACTGTCACACCTGGAAAAACCCATGTCAATGACAACAAGAGAACCAAATACACACATGCATGTACCATGCATGCACAAAATAGCTAGTAAATCACACATGCAACCCGATACATGTAAAGCAATCCCTCTGTAGCCACTTGATCCAACTTTTACTTGCATGATCCTTCTTTCCTTTCCTTCTTTTGCTTTCCTTTTTCTAATGCTAGAGTGCTAAAGAATGCTCTATGTGTGTAATAGTATGCGAGAATATAGAGCTCCAAAACTGAACTAACAAAAGTCTGTGAACTGATCCTTAGAAGCATTTTTATTATTGAGGCCCCTATTTTCTCCAGTTTCCTCTATTTTGTTAGAAACAATGTAAACCATGACACTACTGAGGGGGGGGTGAATTAGTAGTGTGGCCAAATTATACAATTCTTCACAAATTTCACTTTTTAATCACTTTAACAATTATTCATGGATAATCAACACAACTCAATCATGTAGAACATAACATCATAAACATCAAGCACATGAGAAACATATACACATGACACCAATATTCTTTTTATCACAAACTTCAAATTTATTACATCATAGCCCCACAAGCTACCACTTGTAGGTTATCAGCTGCTACTGAAAGGAACTTCAATCCCTGCTCATTTATCAACTACCACTAAAAGGGATTGTTGCCCCTTCTTGTTTACTAGTACCCATTGGAAGGGGCTCTTTCTCTTGCTTGTTTATCAGTCTCTACAGAAAGGGACCCTTTCCTCGACTCGTTTACTAGCACCCATTAGAAGGATCTACTACCCCTGATCTACAAACTACCACTTGCCAACCTTATTGATCCATATTTCATCTATTTTCATACTAGAACCAAGAGACCACTTACCTCACAAACAAATAAATATTCTTATTGCAATTGCTCACCAAATCCACCTTAAACACATTCAGTAATCTATGGTTGTTGAACAAATCACCAATACGTTTAGAAATTTTTCATTACCGAACACACCCACTCTTGCAAAAAAAAATTGCTCTCTCTCTCATGCAACCACCAACAACCCTCTGCTACTCTCGAATCATGTTGCACACTACACAATATACTACTTGAGTTCTCATTCAACACCCCAATCCTTGTAGCCACCCATTTCTTCTCACCACTGCAAAAAATGACTTCACCATACCAACACCTTGTTGCACTAGAAGCTTTGTGTCAAAAACATTTTTGTCTATTCTACTTGCTCAGGACTTCTTTTATAGTTTTTCTTTTTCTAACTTTGGCTTCTTTGATTTATGCATGCATCACTTGTTTAGTTTAGTCTTCTGTCTATGTTTAATCTTGATTTATTGTTCTGGGATTAATATCCAAGTCAAAATTAACTTAACTACCTTTTTCTGCAACTTAAACTGAGTTTTTATGGATATATTTTCATTTTGGCCTTTTTAATAGGCTTTAGCAGAGCTTCACCAATTTTAACTGTTGTTTAATTTGGCTTAACTACTTCCAAACAAATGGTGCCACCTTTTTTTTTTCCTTTAAGCCCCTTTTCTCTAACTCCCTTACTTGTTTTTCTTCATAAGACCAGGTCTCTATGACCATTGACTAGGCCATTGGATGCTTAGCCCTATCAAGCCCTTCATGGGATGATTTCTTTGTATAAATGGTTTAGCACCATTTATTTTGTTTCTATGCAAAACGATCAAGGGCCAAGTCTTGACACTAAGCCCTTTAAATCCTACGCGAGCCAATTCCCTTTATTGACGAGTTTGTGTCGTTGGTTCTGCCTCTACGCGAGGCAACCAAGGAGCTGGTGCTTAGCCGTTCCAAGATACTCTATGACGCTTTATAACTACCATGCCCCTGGTTATTACCTGTGAACATGCTTACCCCATAGCCTTTTCCATCTTGAAATTTGTTTGTTTGTGCCTTTATTCACCCGTCGGGGTCATGCCTCCAGGTCAACGTGTCTTGTGGGGATCTTGTGACACCTTTTTAATTGGTTGTCACTATCATGTTGCCTATCCTTTGTGTCCTAGTACCCATTGCCCGACACTTTGACTACGTGCACCATGATAAACCCACCAAGATCTACCTTATGAGATGAGTTGCCTCATGGGGTCCTCCCGCTACAACAAGAGCTAACAGAATGACTCTTCGGGCTTAGTCAGTTGTCGATGTGTCCCAATTCCCACCACCTGATTCTCTCTCTTTATACCTTTTTATTAACCACTGTGGTCATGCCTCTTGGATGATGTCACAATAATGTCACTATTGCCACGTCTTGATCTGTGGGTGGTGATGCTTGTCACTAAAATTTGGGCCTTTTGGGTACCCAGAAGTGCCAAAAATGTCTACCACATGTCACACTCCTATTGGTTATGTTGACATCATCTTTTTTTGTCATCCGAGCCAATAAATTGCTGCCACCTATCTTGTTTTTAGAGGGGAAAGAGAAGGTCCTTCGAGGTCTGTTTTGCGACCATTTCCTTTATTAATTTGTTTTTGGGCTTACCAACCATTTTTTTGTATTTCGCTTTAAAATCCTTCAAGTCATCTCTCCCTCACTTGAAACTCTGTTATAACTCTCGACTAGCCCTCAATGGGTTGAGTTTTGGATTGGGCCTTCTGCTCAACTCCTCATAGGATAATGCTTAGCTATCGTGTTCTAGCGTCCACCACCCAGACCATTCCTTTTGTGCGCTCAAAGTTTTCACCTAGTTATACACTGTCGGGCTATACCTGTAATGTGGGCTCCTCTGAGTCAATTAAAATGCTTCCCTTTGTTTCATTATTGCTCCAAGTCATCTTAGAGATTCACATAGAGGCTCTGTAGCTAGGTTTGTCACTTTTGCTATAACACCCTCCTCCCATGCTTACCCAACTTAACTAGTCCACCGGGGTAAATATGTGACAAGGTGTTACTGTGATATGACTCAACCTCCCATGTGTAGTTAAGGAAGTGGAATTGACATACTAAAACAATACTAACCTTCCTCAAGAGATACAAGATCCCCAGGAGCTAACAAACCAGTCCAAGTGCCCAACCCCTGAGTTAACTTTCTTTTTCACCGACGTGGACTCCCAATTACTCACATGACAAGGCAAGACAATGAATAAGACCCTTTAGTCACTCCCATAAGCTTGAATCCTAGTGATTGTAGGCTAATACTCTCAGTTTTGTGCCAGCAACCCCGAGATCTAAGCCATTTTTTTAAGGTTAGGATCCATATCTCTGCCCAAAACTTAATGAAACTCTCAGAAATGAAAAATAATATAGATACAAGGCCTTTAATTCAAAACTTGAACAAGTATTCACCTAGCCCATCTCAACCATGAAAGACATTTCATCAAACACATCATGAACATGTAATGTACAGGTCATAAATACACATCTGAACATAAGGGTCTCATATTTATATGAGAATTTTCAAGAAGTTTCTATACCCCTCATAATAGATGCATTATCATCTATTATGTCATACATTCATTAACCATTCATTTACTAATCAAAATATGTTGAGAGCCATAGCTAAAGTTGGTCATAAAACCATACTTACAATGAGCATATAACCAGAATAATAACAATGATAGAACAACGATCAAAGCCATATAATAACAAGTAGCTTTACTCATGAAATACAAGGGAAAAAGAGCTCTTATTAACATATGCAAAAGCCAACCAAGTCAGGGACTTCCACGTACCACCTAATGATAGATTGGGCTTAACCAAATCTTTCTTTTAGCTAATCACCCTTGTGCCAAATTCCAAGCATGAATGTGGGACTCACAACAAAAACAACCAAGGCTTCCTCAGGATTTATCACATATTTTTTCATTACCAGTCAAGGGATTACTAGGCTTAAACAAGCATTGATGCCTATGTATTTCTTCACCAATACCTTGAGGAATTTTCCCATCTCCACCCTTAGGATTTACCATATATCTTACCATTATCGGTTAAGGGATTCCTAGGCCCTTGGGATTTTTCCTAAGACCACCTCATCCGAATCCAAAAACATCTAAAAATCTAGCTCAACCAAATGAAAGAACCCCATCACACCATGACTATCCGAAAATGGAAAGGAAAGGCTAAAACCACTATCATAACTAGAAAAACCCATGTCAATGACAACAAGAAAACCAAATACACACATGCATGCCAAAACTAGCAAGGAAATCATACATGCAACTCGATACCTGCAATTAATCATGTTGTTATCACTTGATATAACTCGCCCTTGCTTGATCTTTGATTTCATTTTCTTCCTTGTCCAGAATTCTCTAAGTGTGGAAGAGTGAGAGAGAGAGAGAATAAAGAGAGAGCTCCAACCCAAAACTATCAAAAAAGTGAGGAGCTTAATATTAAACAAATTAGTGATTTTATTACCAAAATATTTGTAGGTAAATTCATGGAATGGCACATCAACATGGTACACCTAAACTGGTGGATGCAAGAGTTGTGCACACATTTTCTAGGGTACAAGCCCATAACCCATAATATTTTGAGGGGTTAGATCAGTTTCATATTCGATAATGAAGAGGATGAACAAATGTTCCGAAGGAAGTATTGGTTCTTGGAGCATAATCTAATTCTGTTAACCTTAACATCCTCCATTTAATGTTGGAGTTGAAGTAGAATCCATATCCCTAATATGATTGAAACTACCCAATCTCTCTATTGGGTTCTATAATGGTGCATGGCTTAAATCCATTAGAAATGCACTTGGATCTTTCATTGCAATAAATAATAGATATAAGGAAAATAACATGTGTTTGATGGACTGAATCTTGGTGGTTATGGATGTGTGTCAAGGATTATTCAAGTCCATCACCATCATTAGTGGTGAAAATTCCTTTGTTCAAATATTGGATTATTTGAATGTGTCATTTTATTGTGCTTGGTGAAATTTATTAAAACACCTCATGGAAAATTGTGATAGAATAATTATAAAAAGAGTTGGTGAGGACAAAGCGATATTTTTTTGTGGTCCTATAAAGGGAAAGTAAGTTATAGGGAATAATGTGAATGTTCAAGAATTGGAACCAAAATCACATCCACGCCCCTTGAGGGAAGGATGCCAATTGAATTCTGACTTGGGCACCAAGGAAATCCCTTTGGAGAAAATTGAATCTCAAAATAATCCCTTTCCAAGTGAGGAGATGTGCCAAGTTGTGGTGATTTCTACAATTTATGAGGATCGAGAGATTGTAGTGGTGAATTGCCATTCTCACTATGCATGCAATCTTTGATGAAGGAACCAAACTATGGCACATAATGCAATTTGTTTGAAGGCTTGGAATTTTAGCATCATAGTGGGCACATTTGGAATATTTGTAGAAACAAGATACTCTAGCAAGCATATAGATGGGTATGGTCAACTCTTCACTTTCCCTTCTTAATAGTGTTTATTCCTTGGATGCGAGGTCTTCTCATTCGCAAAATTACTCTCACGTCTCCCCAAATCTCATGTCATATGTTTTTAGGATCCCACAAACATATCCCTTGTCCAATGGATATTCTTAAGGATCCTAACCCTCCTCTCCCCCACCATCTTCTTTAAATTGTCAACTTGGCATCTATACTCTTAGTTCCCCCACATTCTCTAATGGAATGGATCCATATCTTCTGCATCCTCACTCATACTCCTAGGTTTCAAGTGGAATTGGTTTTGATTTCCCCAAGGACTGGGGACCTTTGAAGGTTAGTCATAAATCATCTCTTAAAAGCATATGGGAAAATGCCTCTTGAGAAATAAATCAGGGAGGACAACGTGTTCTCTCAGGGGTCCTTAGAGCCAGAAATACCCCTAAGTTGAACCCGCGATGAATTTTATTTCATTGAATGTTCATGGCCTAGGAAGGTGAACCAAAAACACTTCCCTTAAGAAAATAATGAAGTTGGAAAAATTGGATATCCTACTCATTCAAGTGGAATTGCATGGTCCCATAATTAATTATGTGAAGGAGAGGTTTAAGGGGTGGTAATTTGTTGTTTTGGGTTCATTTGAATTGTTGTGGGGTATTATTAAATGGTTTAAGGAGACTTTCACTTTGAAATTTTATTTTGTATTCAACTTGGGCTTGTTGATTGCAGTACACAATCTTGAGCTAGATTTTGAGCTTGCCATCATATATTTGTATGGGCCCTATGTTGGAAAGGAATATTTTTGGGAACATATATTAAATCTTAAATACTTATAGGTGGAGAATCTCATCATCGAGGATGATTTAAACCTCATAGTTAGTTGGGATGAAATATAGATCCTCCATGCTTAATATGACTGTGCTTTTTTTATCATTTTGAAAGAGTTGGATGTATCAATCTATAACTAGTCAAGATTGGGCCCACATTGAATAATTATCATAACAAGGCCAATATGGTTTCAAAATGGTTGCACCTCTTCCTAGCTCACCATTTCCAACTATAGAGGATTTACCAATATTAGTCATGTATTGAGGAAGTTTGCATCTTGGACACTTTTCCCATTATGCTAGAAGTGGGAATGGAAGAGTAGCAACCTAGTGCCATATTTAAATATAATTCTTGTTGGATAAAGGATGAGGATTTTCAAACTCTTGTTAATGAAAATTGGCATTATTTCCATCCCAATTTGGAGTTTCCCACTTGTGCTCGATTTGTTATGGGACTTATGACAAATAAGGAAAAAGTCATTGTTTGTTCCTATGCAAAAATGAGGTTGAGATTTCAATCTTTCTACAAGATTGATTCATTATTAATAAATATGACCAAACATAATCATTTGGATAATATAACCCAAGAGTTAGTGGATCATATGTGATTGTTAGAATAACAAATGTTAAAACTCCTCGTGGAATAAGAGTGAGAGTGGAGACTCCAAAATCGAGCCCTATGTTTAGAGGATGGGGGATAAAACATGAAACACTTCTAACAATTTGTAAACCATCGTAATAATTTTAATACAATATGAGAATTTTCTAATGACAAGGGGAAGAAGGTCAAATCTTTCGATGATTTCGCTAAGATGAGTGTTAATCATTTTGGATTTTTTTCAAAGAACCAAAGCATGAGAACATTGGTGATATGTTCACAATACTAGTTTTTTCTTTGACGCTCATTGAGGATGAGGAGAATATTGAATTGTTTCAACCAATGATTTCTAAGGAAATTCTAAGTATTATTCATTGTTTTCAAAAAAACAAAATTCCTAGGTTGGATAGTTGGATTATGGAATTCTTTAATATTTTTTTTAACATTGTGGGGGGAGGCTTACTTAGAGTAGTGGAATAAGTTTGAAAATTGATATGTGTCCCTAGTAGCTTAAATTCCCTTTTCATTTCCCTCGTCTAAAAGATGGAATACCCCATCATACTTCAAACCAATTTGTATTTGCAAATGTCTATACAAAATTATTTCCAAGGTGATCATAACATGACTAAAATCATTACTCTCAAGGTTTATTTCATTAGAACACTTTGCTTTTTCTAAACGATGGTTAATCCACAAAGAAATAGGACCAACA
This sequence comes from Pinus taeda, assembly GCA_000404065.3. Classification (NCBI taxonomy): domain Eukaryota; kingdom Viridiplantae; phylum Streptophyta; class Pinopsida; order Pinales; family Pinaceae; genus Pinus; species Pinus taeda. The sequence goes on from APFE030623617.1 coordinate 34,338, forward strand.
TAGGAAGGTATCCATAATATCAAAACATATGGTAGCTCCACAATTATTCTAAAAAAAAAGATTTCATAGTTCTATTACAGGGTCTCCTGAACCTACATAAGGTTACTAGTACTTCAAGTAGGTTTTGGTTTACTAATTGTCATTTGGATTATGGTTTTTTTGGTGTTTTCCTCTATTTCTATTTTAACCAATGGCACGAGATCAGATTTCTTCAGGCTCAATAGAGGCCTATGTCAAGCTAACGACTATATTTTTATTTGTCTCTTCTTATAGAATAAGGTATTAGTAATGTAATCTTTGAATCCAAGTGTACAAATCAAATTCAAGGTATCATGATTGATAGGAATATTCACCTCAAACATTTACTTTTTTTCAATCATATACTCATTTTCTACTTTTGCAATGAGGTTGATTGTGTGATATATAAGAAAATTATTGATACTTTTTGTGTAGAAACATAAATGGAGATCAACCTTAAAAAATTAGCTTTTATTTTCCAATGGTGGAGGTACACATCTATGGTCACTTTTCTACCCTTTTTAGTTTTCCTTCATACAATTTGGAAGGTTATTTTGAGTAAATTGACTATAATATAAATCCTAAGAAATATGGCATAACTGACTAGCAATGTCTTCCAAGAAAGTAGAGAAGTGAATAAAATTTTGGTGTAATTAATAGTTCTCAAGAGGGGTGGAGTTTGGTATTTATGAAGCCCATTCTTGAAGTTATCTTGATGTATGGGCACCTTTAGGCCCTAATCATAAAGGAAATTCTTAGAAAAATATTCAAAACTTGTTTCAACTACTTATGGAAGGGGAGTGTTAAATATATGGGTTCACATTTGATAAAGTGGAATTAGATAACCATGCCTAAATCCAAAATGTTAAAATTGTAGAAAGGAAGGGCTTCTTTTGATTTGTCCCTAGTGAAATAAGCATATTCGAATTCAAACTCCTAGAAATTCAAATTAGTTGTCAGTTAACATGTGTGGTGTGGCATATCACTAGTTTATTGTCAGATAATTCGAGTTAGATGACTTTCAGTGAGTTGTGTTCAATTGATTGCTATAATTTAGCAATCTAATTGAGTTAACTACTAGTGTTTGTTAGTTCATTGATATCTAGTCTAAAATAGAGATAGTTTAGATTCTAGTTGAACATGTTGAATTTTTTTAACTCAACTAACTCTCAGTTAACTAGTTCCAACTGCTAAAATTGGCTCTAGTCGGTCATTAAATTCAAATTTCCTATTGAGACTGGTTGGAAGCACAATTGTAATGATTATTGTACAATAGGTTTTGTTTATAGGCTTGAAAATTGAGCAAGCCTATTTCTCTTAGGAATTGTGCGAGGAATAGGAGATTTTCCTATTTTTTAAGGGTTGAATTACGTAAGGAAATATAAGCATCCTTGCAAGTTGATTTGGCTAAGTGCTGGGAATTTCTTCAAGAGGATTTGATCAGTAATGCAAAGGCTTCAAAATTGAGGTAGATTCTTTTTAATCGATCTTTTTTTAGTTTATAATACAAGCAAGAGGGGTTTTGTTGAAAATGCAACAAGAAAATCATAATTTCATTTTGTCCTTGATTTAAATTAGGAATAAAATTGCAATTCCACATCACAAGACAACTTGTACGGGTTAACTAAGTTAATTTGACTTAGTTGGCTCATTTAATTTGAGTTGAGGGTCTAACTAGAGTCATGTAGAGTGTCTCCTACATTATAGGATCCCTGGTTGAGTTTATTTTGAATTGTAATTAATTAATTTAGCTTAACTGAGTTAAAGTCAATTAAACTAGTTCCAACTGATGGAGGAACTAGTAGGAGGTTAGACAATGGGGTGTTTCTTCATGTGTTCAACCAGTTAAATGATGATTAACTCATAAATAACTCATTCATGTCAAATATGAGAGTTACCTAGTTGAGATTGGAGTTCAGGGACAATGCACTATCAGTTGTCTAACCATCTGAATTGTACAGGTGGTGCATGCAGTCAAAGGAAGGCCTATGAGGATTGTGAAATTCATATTGAGGAATTTCCCTAATACTAGGGGGATAGTTCCCAAGGAAATAGTGTAAGGAAATAGGGACTTGGGCAAGAAGAAATTTGGTTAAGTATTGGCCTAGGCTTGTCTAGGAAGCAGTTAGACAAATAGAGATAGTGCAGAGGTTGCTTGGGCTTGAGCAAAGCATTGTAATCTTTTCATATTTTATGACTGATTTGATATACATATAACAGGGGTTTTTAGTTGTGGCTTTCCCCAGGAAATCATTGTGTAATGTGTTGATTGAATTCTTTCTCTTGTATGCTTTTGATTTTGTGATCGTTTAATTGTTTTCACTGATGAGTATAGTAGATTCAAGTCTTTTGTTTTAGAAAATCACTCTAGAAGAGGAGAATATGATTTTGTCTTTTGCAGGTGAAATTGAATTTGCAGTATCATTCTTCAGAGCTAGAAAGATGTCATTCTATGGATTGATACTTGAATATTCCCTTGAGGGTAGTTCAAACTACATTGCTTGGAAGGATAGGATGAAGGTAATGTTGGAAGACAATGGGCTAAAGGAATTCATAGACACTGATATTCCTAAGCCTCCAACAACAAATGCTCAATATTTGGCAAGGTGGAAGAAATGTGTTGCAAAGGAAAGAAGGATCATACTAGAAGGAGTTCAAGATCATATTGTCTCAAACCTCCACGAGAAGGAGACTCCAGATGCAATGTGGAAGGCCTTGACATACCTATTTCAGAACAATAGTGACCACAGGAAGTTAGCACTGAAGGATAAGCTCAGGAAATCAAAATGGAGAAGGGCGATACAATACCAAAGTACTTGACCAAGTTCATCCAATGTCGGGATGAGCATGGAAGTGTTGGTGTTACAGTTGTTGAAGATGATCTAGTCAGCCTAGCACTTCTAGGCCTTCCCAAGAGCTAGCACAACTACCAAGATTCGGTAAATGGGAGGGAGAAACTACTAGAGTGGGAGCATTTTTTGTCCAACTTGGTGCAAGAAGAGATTTAACGAAACACCAAAGATGGATCCTCATCCAAGCATGATGACGAGGATAAATGTGCCTTATCTAGAAAGAAAAATAAAGGGAAAGGGGAATCATCCCATTCCAAATTAGATTCCAGTTAGGGTGATAAGAACAAGGACTTGTCGAAGATTAAATGTTTTCATTATCATGAGTTGGGACAGTATGCCATGAAGTGTACGCACAAGAAGGCCAACAAGAATCCCTTAAGAGAAGCGACAGATGAAGCTTTTTCTTCACAATTCAAGTTGGATTTCACCCTCACTACTTGCATGGTAACATCGGTGATGGGTAGTGTCTGGCATCTGGATAGTGGAGCCTCGTTCCATATAACCGACAACAAATAATTCTTCAGTGACTTGGGGGAGAAGGACCTCCAAATTCACATCGAAATGGGAGATGATGGAAGGTATAGTGTGACTGAAATTAGTACTATTACTTTTCAAAGGGAGTCTAGTTCTCCTCTCACATTAAAAGATGTCATGTATATTCTGGGTCTGAAGAAGAATTTGGTTTCAGTTGCTATGTTGGAGAATCGTGGCGACGATGTGATATTTAGTAAAGGAAAGACTTTCTTTTGACACATAGCCTCAGGACAAGTGAAGAAGATCGGGGTTCGGGTGAAGAACCTCTACAAATTGGATGTAGAATATTTTGCTACTTTGAGCACAAAAGCATAGAAGATGCAAAGCCGAGACATTGGTCAATTGTGGCATAGAAGATTGGGTCACTTGCACCACAAAGTTTTGAATAATATGAAACAAATTTCTACAATACTTCCCAAGGGAAGACTAGAGTATATAGATACATGCAAAGTATGTACATTAAGGAAGTACACCAAAGCCACCTTTCATGATAAAGATAGTCGAGCGCAAGCGATCCTTGAAAGAGTTCACTCAAATGTGTGTGGACCATTCTTAACAGCCTCCACAACCAAGCACAAGTATTATGTAATATTTGTAGATGATTTCTCATGTAAGTGTTGGATTTTATTCATGCTAAAGAAAGATCAGACGTTCTCTAAATTTTTTGAATTTAAAACACTTGTTGAGAAAGACACTAGCAGGAAGTAAAGGCTCTTGGGAGCAATAATGGTGGAGAATATGTGTCGAATGAATTCAATAACTTATGTGCATCATAATGCATTCGATGGGAGTTAATAGCACCCCATAATCCACAACAGAATGGGGTGGTTGAAAGGAAAAATAGAAGTATTGTGGGAGCTACATAGGGCCTACCATTTCACTTATGGGATGAAGCATGCAACACAGTTGTATATGTGCAGAATAGAAGTCCTCATCAGATTCTCGACATGAGTACACCAGAAGACATTTTTCAGGTAAGAAGCCATATGTGGCACACTTCAAGATGTTTGCTTCATTAGTTTACTATCATGTTACCAAGGATGCAAGGAAAAATCTAGAGCCAACAACTGAGTTGGGCATATTTGTGGGATGCATTGATACACCTCACAACTATCAGGTGTACCTACCATCTCACATGATGATAGTGGTTCGTAGAGATGTGAATTTCAATGAAGAGAAGGCCATGAGATGTTCCCATGAAAGGGAGCTTCAATTGCATGCATATGAGGAGATTTTAGCTCCAAACGAAAAATCTTAGGATGATTTGGAGTAGCCACATGCAGAGGATCAGAGAGTGGAAGAACCCACTCATGTAGAGATTTCTAGAGATGGAAGGAAGCACACCAGAGAAGCTAAAATATTGATACATGATATTATAGAGAATGTGGGAACACCCACATCACAACGCAGGAAAAGGAGGTCACCATATTGGTACACTCACTACATGGCTCCGATGAGAGAGAGTGTAGATATTGAACCATCCTCATTTGAGAAAGTAGTGCAGCAACCAGTATGGGTTGATTCCCTGGTAGAGGAGTGTGACTCCATTATCATAAACAATGTTTGGGAAGTGGTCCCATGACCAGCAAACAAGTTAGTGGTGAGTTCAAGATGGATTTGCAAGTTAAAGCAAGAAGTAGATGAGAGTGTGGAGAAACACAAGGCTAGATTTGTGGCCAGAGGGTTCTCTTAGGTAGAGGAAATTGATTATGAAGATACCTTTGTTATAGTAGAAAGGTACTCTTCAATCAGATCTATTCTAGAACTTTCAACACAGATGGGATGGAAGATACATTATATGGATGTAAAGACAACATTCCTCAACAGAGTGATTGAGGAAGAGGTGTACATGAGAATCTAGAAGGATTTGAGACCTTCAACAAAGAGTCGCATGTGTGCAGACTCAAGTGAGCGATGTATGGATTGAAACAAGCACCCTGTGCTTAGTACACCAGGATTGACGGTTATTTCACCAGGTTGGGCTTCACAAAAAGTGAAGTAGATGCGAACCTTTACCATACTGTGGTTGAAGGTAAATTGTTGATTATAGTATTATATGTTGATGATTTAATTCTAATAGGTTATGAAAAGTTGGTCAAATCTTGAAATGAGGATCTTGCAAGAGAATTCGAGATGAAGGACCTGAGGCTCATGCATTATTTCCTTGGTATGGAAGTATGGAAATGAGATGATGAACTATTTGTCTCTCAGGGAAAGTATACTAACGAGATACTAAAGAAGTTCCACATGGAGAGAAGCAAACCCATGGATACTCCTCTAGTAGGAAATTGGGAAGGAAGATGCTACTTCAGGAGAAGTATTGGAGGCTACTATTTATAGGTAGCTTGTGGGTTCACTTATGTATTTTGTGAACACATGACCAAACATATGTTTTGAAAAATAGTTAAGCCAGCCAAACTTTATTGGAAGGAAGCTAAACATGTGTTGAGATACCTCAGAGGCACCACTCAGTTTGGTCTTTGGTATAGACGAACATAGGGAGTTAAGATTAAAGGATTCACAGATGCAGATTGGGTAGGGAGTCCATCTGACAGGAAGAGCACATTAGGAGGAATATTTGGTATTAGGTCAATAACAATTTCTTGGTACAACAGGAAGCAAAGACAAGTTGCACTCAATTCAACAGAAGCAGAGTACATGGATGCTAGTCAAGCAACTTGTGAGGATATCAAGATGAGGAAGATCCTTGTTGGGTTATTTAGTTAGCAGATGGATCTTACAGTGATTTACTATGACAATAAGTGTTGTATCAAACTCTCTGAGAATCTAGTTTTTCATGATTGGTCTAAGCATAACGACATCTAGTATCAACATCTATGAGATTGTGTGCAGAGTACAATCATGTTGATGGAGTACATTCCTATAGAAGAACAAGATGCAGAAATATTGACAAGGCACTGTCAAGAGGAAAATTCGAGTTCCATAGAGGTAGGATTGGGGTATTTGATATTCCCTTTCTTGTTGAAATGGAGTGTTGAAAATGAAACAAAAAAAATCCTAATTTAATTTTGTACTTGAATTAAATTAGGAATAAAATTGTAATTCCACATCACAAGACAACTTATATGAGTTAGCTAAGTTAATTTGACTTAGTTGGCTTAGTTAATTGGATTTGAGGGTCTAACTAGAGTCACATAGAGTGTCTCCTACATTATAGGAGCTTGGGTTGAGTTTATTTTGAGTTGTAATTAATTAATTTAGTTTAACTGAGTTAAAATTAGTTAAACTAGTTCCAACTAATGGAGGAACTAGTAGGAGGCCAGACAGTGGGGTGTTGCTTCATGTGTTCAACCACTTAACTGATGATTCACTCATAAATAACTCATTCATGTCAGATCTGAGAGTTACCTACTTGATATTGGAGTTTAGGGACATTGTAATATCAGTTGTATAATCATCTGAATTATATAGGTGGTGCATGTAGTCAGAGGAAGGCCTATGAGGATTGTGTAATTCATATTGAGGAATTTCCCTAATTAATAGTGGGCTAATTCCCAAGGAAACAACGAAAGGAAATAGGGGCTTAGGAAATTAGAAATTTGGTTAAGTATTGGCCTAGGCTTGTCTAGGAAGTAGTGAGATAGATAGAGATAGTGCAGAGGTTTCTCGGGCTTGAGCAAAGCATTGCAATCTTATGACATTTTCTGACTAATGCAATATACAGATAACAAGGGCTTTTAGCTATGGTTTTCCCCTGGAAATCATTGTGTAATGTGTTGATTGAATTATTTCTCTTGTATGGTTCGTGATTTCAAGATCGTTTAATTGTTTCTGCTGATGAGTAGATTAGATGCAAGTCCCATTTTAGTAAATTATAATTAATAATTTGAATCTACAAGGATTTTCTATAAGTTTTTCCCAATTGGGTTCCATAGATAAATATTGTGTTGAATGTGTGATTTATCTATTGCGATTTTGTTTCTATTCATTGTTTTCATTCTGAAATTTTTTGAGTAGAAGAAATCTTGTATCTTTTTTTATCAATTTGATTTCATTAGCAACTTCAAGATTTTTAGGATTTTCTACATTGAAGAGGCTGGGGGTTGAAGAATATTTTTTTTTATTTTAGGAAATATTTGGTAGAAAAATATCTATGGGTTTTCTTATTAATGATAGTATTTGGCAACATGGGGGTTTATAATATCAATCCATTGATGGAGGACACAGGGGATTTGAGTGGAAGGTGAGGACGCGACGAACAACTAAGGTTGAAAGTCTATAGCAGGTGTTGAACTCCATGGAAGGGCGTGGAGGATGGGGCTCCACTCCCTCCTACAAGCAGGCTGTTGCCAGCCGAGGTAAGAAGCCAATAGAAGAGGTCAGAGGTCTTGCTGAAGAAGGGAAAGAGAGCAAGGAAGAAGAGCATGAGGGAGTCAAAGATCGGGAGAATAAAATCACAAAAGAAAAGGAGGAAAACGACAAGGAAAAGGGAGAAAAAACCAAGGCACAGAAGGGACCTTGTAAACCCAAAACTGAGGTTACACCCAGAGTAGTTTTGAATGATCCTACTCTGCAGGCACACAGGGACCACAAGCAGACTTATGCTATCGTTTGTAAATTCATGGGAGTATGGCCCACTGAAAAAGCTTTACAGACATGGATTAAATACCATCGGAAACCAAAAGGGAGAATTGACCTACATCTGGGGTCAAAAGGATTCTTTACTGTGGTCTTCACTAATATTGAGGATAAAGACAGAGTGTTTGAAGGAGGGCCCTACTTCTTCGTAGTTGTTGGCCTCTATATGAGGCCGTGGATGATGAACTTTGTCCCAGAGTGGGAGACTTTCACATCAGTTTTGGTTTGGGTAAGACTTTACTCTCTTCCTCTTGATTATTGGCAAACAGAATTGTTAACAGCCATAAGTAATAAATTAGGACGTTTTTTCAAAGCTTCTGAAGCCACTAGAAGAGGAAAATACACTTCCTTTGCATGAATCTGTGTGGAAATGGATCTCTCTGGAGCTCTACCGGATGAGGTGATCTTGGAAGTTTTTGATGAAGAATGGGTGCAAATAGTAGATTATTAACATATTCCCTTTAGATGTCGCAGATGCCATGAGCATGGACACCTTTTCAGGGATTTCCCTCTTAATAAAATAGAGAATAAAGGCAAAGCTTCCACAATGAAAGATTCGGAAAGCTTTCAAAAAGTGAGCCACAGAGGAAAAGGGGGAAAAAAGAGACTTAAGCAACATCAAGCAGAAGGGCCTCAAGTTAAGTTGAATTGGTTCCAAGTTCTTGAGGAAGAAGAAGAGATAATAAAAGTAGATCAGGGAATGGAGGGAAGTCCAGAGGAGAAGGAGACAGAGGAAGACAAAGACCAAACAAAGAATAATAATATACAGAAAGAGGCTATGATGAACGATGTAGAACTGGATATGGACCAGGAAATGACCCAGAGCGAGATGGAAATGGAGGACCACGAACTTCAGGAGAATTTGGATAGAGAGCACCTAGATTTGGAAGGGTTCTTGAAACATGGAACCATGGGAGGGTTAGACTCGTTACCTCAAGAAGAGTTCTCTAGAGTACAGTAGTTGTACTTGTGGAAAACCCAAGCTAAAGGGGTGGACAGGCAAGGTAACATGGCAAACCAGGGTAACGAAGGTGTGAAATCTTTAAAAAACATACCAAGATTAGCACCTAGATGCCCAAGAAAGAAAAGAGGCAGAAAAAAGTAGAATGAGCTGCTGATGGAGTGTGGTAAGCTAATGTTAGATTCGGGTAAGATGAAAGACCTAACTAGTTACTCTTTCACAACTCTTTAATGATGAAGTTTACTTCTTGGAAGATCAGGGGCCTAGGTAGTAAAAGGAAGCAAAGATTACTTAGTAACAGAATGAAACAAGGAGCTTCGAATATTATTTTTATCCAGGAAACTAAAAGTTCCATTCAGAAAATAAAAGAACTTTATAGCAAATGGCTCAATCGATTTGAGTTTCTAGAAGTCAAGGTAGAAAATACAACAAGAGGAATTCTTACTCTTTGGAATCCCCTAAAGATTTGTATAATAGATGCTGAGTCTTCTAGAAATTATTTATCAGTGGTTATTCAACCTGTGGGGGATAGGGAGACCTATCTGGTCATGAATGTTTATGGCCCTCAGAGAATGGATGACAAACTCAAGTTTCTAGATTCTATTGTGGATCTTAGAGAGAGATATGTAGAGTTATCATGGATTATAGGTGGGAACCTCAACATGATCAAATCACTATCGAAGAAAAAAGGGGGTACCAAAACTCTCAACAAATATTCCTTAGCTTTTCATTCTTTTATGGATACTATGAAGCTGGTTGACATTGATTCAAGTAATGGTCTCTTTGCTTGGAACAATAGAAGAGGAGGAGTGTCTCTTGTCGCCTCAAAGTTAGACAGATTTATTATCTCATAGGAACTGATACTCAATGATAAAGGAATGGAAGCAAGGATTCTCCCCTATGGAGGTTCCGATCACTGGCCAATTCAACTAGAGATCAGGGGCATTGGTACTCCCAGGAATAGACCTTTTAGATTAGAGAATATCTGGCTGACCCATCCAGATTTCACCAACAACATTTCAAGTTGGTAGTCTGAATATTTGCATATTCAGGGTAATAGTATGTTTCTTCTTCACAAAAGACTAAAACATATCAAGCTCAGGCTTAAGGATTGGAACAAGAATGAATTTGGCAATATTTTTGAATGAAAAAAAGCTATTGAAAACAAATTGGAGATACTCAACCAATCCCTTATCAAGGATGGATTTGATAAAGTCAGCAATGACAGAGCCACCAAACTCCGGAAATATTGGGAGAACTTATGTAAACAAGAAGAAATATTTTGGAGACAAAAATCTAGATTGCAATGGCTAAAAGAAATAGAATGAAACACCAGATTTTTCCACAGGTCAACCTTTGCAAATAGAGCTCATAATAGAATCTCTTTGATTAAGGATGAGGGAGGGAAACTGCTCAGCACCCACGAAGAAATAGAACCTGTGTTAGTTCAGCACTTTCGTGGGATTGTAAAGGAAACCGTTGCAAACTGAGAGCCTTACATTAAGGATCTAACAAGACATATACCAATACTAGTGTCTAGAGAAGATAATTTCAACCTCAATAGGCCAGTAACTAAAGAGGAAATTAGTGAAGTTCTCAAGGAAATGCAAAATGGTAAAGCGCCAAGACCTGATGGTTTTAATGTGGATTTCTTTAAAGCTTGTTGGAATATTGTTAAACAGGATATTATGAATGTTGTAGAAGATTCCAGGAGGAATAGAACTATTCTGAAAGCATTAAACACCTCTTTCATTTCTTTGATCCCTAAACGGGATAATGCTCTTACTCCTGATAAGTTTAGACCCATAGCATTGTGAAATGTGGTTTACAAGATTATTTCCAAGGTTGTGGCCAACAGACTCAAACCTCTTCTCCCCACTCTTGTATCTAGGGAACAATCTGTTTATGTGGAAGGTAGACAAATTCTCAACAACATCATTCAAGCACAGGAGATGCTGCACTCACTGACTAGCAATAGGAAGGCTGGAATGATCATGCAGCTAGACCCAGCCAAAGCCTATGATAAGTTGGACTGGACCTATATAAGGAGGGTTCTTATTGCTTTTGGGTTTGATCATAATTGGGTTAGATGGGTTATGGCTTTGGTAACTTCTTCCAACTTTTCAATTTTGGTAAATGGCTCTCCCTCTGAGATTTTTATTCCATCAAGAGGCCTAAGACAGGGAGATCCACTCTCTCCCTTTCTCTTTATACTAATGATGGAAGGACTTGGTAGATTGATTAAACAAGAAAAAGAAGAAGGAAAAATCAAGGGTATTCAACTTTCTAAGAATGGACAAGCATTGACTCATCAACAATTTGTAGATGATACCATGTTGCAGGGGGTCCCTACAGTCAAAGAAGCTTTGGCATACAAACAACTTCTAAGTGATTTTGCCTTAGCCACAAGTATGGAGGTTAATCTTTTTAAATCTAAGATCTTTTTTTTCAATACCGATATTGCTATTCAAAGGAATATCTCTAGAATTATACGCTTTCAAAGGGATTCTCTACCTTCAAAATATTTGGGAGTCCCTCTAACTGCTAAACCTCTTCATAAGAGCATATGGGAGCTGGTGATTAATAAGATGCAGGATAAAATCAGGAATTGGACCACCAGATCTTTAAACTTGGCTGGCAGGTTGGTGCTTACTAAGGTTGTTCTCTAATCTATCCCTGTTTTCATGTTATCAGCACTCCCAGCTCCAAAAGGAGTCTTACAACAAATCAGAACCATTCAAAGAGACTTCCTTTGGGGTAAGGGGGGCAAATAAGGAAATGGGCCTTAGTAGTTTGGGAAAATATTTGTAAACCCAAAAATCACGGAGGTCTGGGTTTGGATGATCCAGAGGTTCTAAGTAGGGCTTTAGGGGCTAAATTATGGTGGAGATGGGTCAAAGAACCAAAGGCTTAGTGGGCTAGTATCTGGACAGAAAAATATGCTAGCACTTGGAAAATTAACGATCATATAAGGATGTCTGGAAATATAAAGGGCTTGTACATCTGGAATAAGGCCTGGGAGAATAGAGGCTTAGTACAAAAGAATAGCTTCTGAGAAATTAGAGAGGGTGATCTAGCACTTTTTTGGGAAGATAAGTGGCAACAAGAACCAATGCTGCTAAAAGAGGAATTAGTGGACCTCAAGAGAGAGACAGATATCATAGGGTTATCAAAGGTCAAAGATTTCTGGTACCAAACCAATAATGCAAATAAATGGAGAAAGTGGAGGAATATGGTTTATAGGGAAGATAGCCCCTTGAAAGCTAAAGCAAAGGCTCTTATGCAGATGTTGGATCAAAGGAAGATTTTAGTGACAGGGGGGCATGACTAGTTAAGATGGGGCAGTAATAATGAGGGCACCTTTAATCTTAAGGAGGCAAAACGAATACTCCTTGAGATGGTTTCTCTGGCTCTGGATAGAAATTGGCAAAATTTGTGGAGACATCAAGGCTGGATGAAGATTAAACTCTTCATGTGGCTTGTTTATCATAAGAAAATTCTGACTTGGGATAACATAAGGAAAAGGGGATTTTTGGGGCCTTCTAGATGCCAGCTCTGTGAGGCCCAAGAGGAAACCATGGAACACCTTCTCAATAATTGTATCTTCACCTCTAGATTGTGGGATTCTTTCACCAATGTCTTCCAAAAGACCGACAGGGACAGAGGGAGTATCATCAACACCCTAACCAATTGGAGGCGAAACTTTTCAAATTATGGAATTATCGACTCAGCTTGGGCTCTTACACCCAGTTTCATTATTTGGAATGTATGGAAAGAAAGGAATAAGAGAATTTTCAAAAATGAAAAGATACCCTTTCAATGTCTTTTTGAGAAAACCTTGGCACAACTTAAGGAGACGGTCGGTACCATTGTGCGAAATACCCCTAAGAATCCACCTTCAGATGTTGACATCAGGATTCTAGGACTATTGGGCATGCAAGGGCTTATTCCGCATGGCTTGAATAGAAAGATTAAGGTTATGGATACTAAGCAGGACTTCTAGCATCCACCCCCTATGTGATTTCTAAAATATAACATTGATGGGGCCTCAAAAGGCAACCCGGGCACTGCGGGCTTTGGAGGGGTGTTAAGGGATGATACCGGTAATATCCTTTCCATCTTCCATGACCATCTGGGTAGAGCTACAAATAACATGGCAGAATCAATGGCTATGGAGCAATGCTTAGAACTCTTGGTGTAGGATAATCGGCATAATGTGATTATCGAAGTTGACTCTGAGTTAATCATCAATGCAGTCAAAAGTATTTGTTGGGGCTCGGATCCGAAGAAGGTTTCAAAACACTGGAGGTTGATCCAGGTTTATCAAAGGATCCAGCTCCACCTCAGAGGCCTATGCATAGTAAGTTTTAACCATGTGCGTAGGAAGGCCAACAAATTGGTTGATTCACTAGATAATCAAGGAGTGAAGGTGTACCATTAACAAGGTCGCGAGGGGTTGGCAAGGGTTGCCTCAGGACGGTCTTAAGGAATAATGCGACAACCAAGCAGACGAAAATATGATGGTGTATCGTAACAAAACCATGGAAGCTCTGTCCAGTTAATTAGGTTTAGTTATGGATTGCAAGTTTTTCTTATTTTTGTTCTTTCTCTAGTTGCTCAGCAGATTCTACTACCCAAGTAGTAGGCTGGAGGGATGGGGTTTTACTTCACATGGGCTCACAAACGAGTGCAAAGGAGAAGGCGTGAGCTGTCGGAATCTGGGCTCTAGTGGCAGCTGGAATATTCTTGATTCTCTATACAAGGACGCAATTCTGCCTACAGAGTGGTTTTCGGTGTATTAGGGGCCTCTTAGGCGGGAAGTGGTTTTTGATATTTGGGAGCAGTCCCACTCATCATACTACACATGGCTAAGGGGTGGGTTAGTTTATCGCCCTTATCGCACATTAACGCGCAGTACTTTTGTTTCATGCAAAATGCTCCTAGGCCTTCAGATCAAGCACAACGGTTATACGGCTATGATTCATCGGGCATGTCAGTGGGTCCATAAGGTTAAAAGGCAGACTTCTAAGTAGTGTGATTTCTTCCTCAACCATTGGGTCAAGTTGGGAGGATCTATGGTCAGGAGGTTGTGCGCATATTGGTGGGTCCAAACTGTTAATTGGCAGGAGTCTTGGCTCAACGATGTCCTCCTCTACCATTGGATTGGGCAAGGAGTACTGATGGTGGAGATTAAAAGCTTTGTCCACCATCCGGATTGTATAGGTAGATTTTGGGGCCTTGGTATGGTTTGTTTTTTAGGGTGGTGTTGTTTTGTGGGTAGGGGTCAGAGTTTTCACACTTAACTCATGACCCTTGGTTTTTTAGAAAGTAGTTTTGGCTAGATACATGGATCCATGTGGATGGTTGTATTCTATGTAAATATTTTTTCAATTTAATGATAATGAAGGCATGACTCTTGCTTTAGAAAAAAAAAAGATAGTATTTGGCAACATACTATTATTTCCAAGTATGTTACACCTAGAATGGTTTTGGATTGGATTTGAATCTAGAAAAAATCCACAACAAACTCATCTAGTCAATGGAAGGCTCTCTCCAAGGATTTCCCTATTGCGGGAAAATACTTATCATGGAAGGTGTGATCTTTATCTTTGAGAGGTGGATAAGTGTCCACTCAGCAAGATCATAAACCCATATATGACAATTGTGTGGAGACAAGGGTGGCCCTCTACACAAGATCTTGGTTTGGATTCAATTTTCCATCAACATTGGAATTTATTAAAAGAGCACATGTCAGGTTGTGGGAAGGTTAGAATGCGTTGGTGTGGGTATACAATGGTCCCATAGGTGGGGAATATATAGAAAGCTTGGGATGTCAGTCATCGCAAGCCCCAATGGTGGTATAAAAAAGATGGAAGAAGGATCCCATGAAAGGTATTCTTTTCTTATGTCTCATTCTTAAGAATCAGGTTCTTACTTGGGATAGGCTCCAAAGGAGATGCTTCAATGTTCTTGGATTATTTATGTCATAATGTGGCCAAAGACGATTCCCCATTTGTTCTTGGACTATCCATTCACAAGACAAGTATGGGATCTCATTAACGCTCAACTAAATCTACAACAGTATGGAAACAAAACATAGTGGATTGCTTCAAATATTATTTCAATATATGAAATCTCAAGAAGTGTAAAACCTTTCCCATTGTCAAAACAAGGGCATATGAATGGCTCAAAAAGGCAGGTATTTGTGGACATTATTACCCCTCTTATGAAGGTTGCACTACATGTATTACTAGTTTCAATTTGTACAAATCCTCCACCCAAATGAAACCTCCTTGCATTGTTAGGATTCTACATATCAACCAAGATAAAGCATGGGATTTTTTCAAAAGTTCAAACTAGGAAAATACACTCCATCATGGTATGGGTTTCATCCTTCACTTTTCAGCAAATCATTACCTTATTGACAAAGTCAATTTGGGTAATGGCACCAACAATATGGGGGAGTTCAATACACTCTTCACAGTGCTTAAATGTGCTATAGAAAGGAACAATCAACAACTTTAGGTATTTTTAAATTTGGAGCTGGCCATTCATTAGATGTGAGACAAAGTTTAGATTAGCAATTTGGGATTTTTACAAACTATGCAGTAATTGAAGGTGGATGTGTTATACTTATAGGAGATTTTATTTTCACATGTTTTTAGATAATTAAATAAGTAGGTGAATGATGTATCTAAGGAGGGCCAGCTCTTTCGAATGAACTCATACATTTGTGAAAAACACAAGGATGCTCAAATCATTGCTCGATAAGTGGGAAACTTCATAGATTCATGAGCTTATATTTTCCTACAAATTTTAGCTTTCTTATATAGACATATATGTATGATTTTTGGTTGTGTCATGTAGCTTCTTTCCTTGTGACAATGTGATCCGAATTGGATCAATGAAAATTATCAAAGTACCATGACTGTATCAAATCAGGATAGACTTCGAATTTATGAAAAAAGATCTATCAGGAAGACCTCTGGACAGTGGCAGATTGTAGCCAGCAAGGAATGACGAGGACCTTGGTCAAAGCGCACTGACCGAGGCCCATGGAGATCACGCAGGAGGCAAATTGGCAGTTAGGAAGCCCGGATTGAGGAACAGAGACCATTTTTGATGCGCGATTAGCGCTAATCGCGCATCGCTAGGCGAAACCGCTCGAGAAGGAAAAGCCCTGAGCACTCAGTCGCATGGGAAGCCGGGAAACCGTAGAGAAAGCGCTAAGGCGAAAGGCAGGACACACGCTCCAAAACCAGCGGTATATCAGAGGCATATTGGGGAAGTAAGTGGATTTGGCAGAAAACGAGCGATTCCATTCATCGCATGACACATGTCCGACGGATGAGAGAGAAAATCGCCTCTCATCTCGTGCTAATGGTCGAGCAAGTCAACTGCGCGAAATGAGCGAATACCGTAGGATCTAGGGGCTCCAGATTTGATGGTGGAGATTGCACCCAATGGAGAAACCAGATTTGACAGGGGAATTAAGCCGTGACACATAAAAGTTTGAAGTCCGATTTGACCGCTGAGTTGGCAGATGAGTCATTCCACAGTGTAACTGAAATACAAAACTGTTGAGGAAGAGCTGGCGCAGTTCGCGAGAGGACAAGTGGCCACTTCCTTGAGGGACATTGGCGATGACACAGAGGCAAGGAACTCCAAGCGAACAACAATAGGCGATCCGAAGGGGCAAAAGAGGAAGCGCACAGTCAGGGACAAATTGACTTCAAGCCATGAACAGACAGAGAATAGTACAAAGAAGAGAAAGGAAGAATCAGAGAAGAAAAACAATGACAGAAAAGGCGAAAGAGATAGTGAAGCAAGAAGCAGAAAACAGAGAGCCAAGCTGACCTAAGGCAACATTGAGCAGACATGACCAGGCTTGAGAGGTTCAAGCCATCCCTGAGAGGATATCTGTCGGGAATTGATCACCATTGGACTCATCCCATTAAAGACTAGAGAGGTCGAGACTTGGTAAGAAAAGAGTCTGTGCACTCTAGTGGCTTGGGGAATCCAAGAACCACCCTACTAAACATCCTTTGTTTTAGGAGACTCAAGTCGAGCTCCTCATTGTAAATCTCTGCTTTAAAGACACAATAAAAGAAGGCCACCACTGAAAACTGGACCGGAGATGTAGCCCTAGAGAATAGGGTGAACTCCTTATTAATGTGTTGTGTTCTTGTATTTTCTTACTATGTTTCCCTTACTGTTTTCCATCTTCCAATGTCTGTGTATTTTGCAATCTGATCGATCCGTTGCCTAAAATAACATAGACACACACTAGCACATGAGTCTGTAATACCTTCATTCAGTAAATGTTTAACATGAGTCTGTAATACCTTCATTCATTAAATGTTTAACTGAGATCACTCACGAGTGATTTTCAGATCAGTTACGTAGGGGATGAATATACTATTTCACCTAGGATTCATTTTAATGCTTTTAAGGGATTTTGATCAAATTGGCTCTGCACCTTTTAGCACCTTTACAATGTACTTTTAGTTTTAACTTGAAATAGAAGGGTATGCTTTTTTTCCTTAGAGAAAAAAGT
>APFE030623617.1:52737-129775 GCA_000404065.3 Pinus taeda
GAAAACAATAAAAATACAAATATTTAAAATTTAAAAATGTTATAATTAGATTAATTTTAAATTGTAATTAAATGCATTATTAAATTTTTGTAAATTAATATTATTTGTATTGCAACATAGAAATAGTTATTAATAGTTTACATTTGGTTTTTTATAGTTTGTCAATATGGTTATGAAAATCTTATTATTAGATCTGGGTATAGAGGTCCTATTATAAATTTCTATTATACCTTGGTTTGTGAATATGAGAAATTTTATATTTATTCATATTGCAGACATCTTATTATTTTGAATATCATTCATTCATTAATAGTGTAAAATCTATCATATATGGTTAAGTACGCACAAAAACCTAAGTGACCTCTACCCCTTAAAAGTATAATGTAAAAATAAAAATATATCTCTCATATACCATTAATAAATCTTTTATATTACATAGGTGCTTTTAAATAATCATTTTAAATTATATATGTAATTTTAAATAACATAAATTTTATTAGATTATATTAATCATTAGCGATTTTTATAAATAGGAATATAAAATGATTATACTCATTAGCAATAATTTTATCACCTTTCCAAAACAAATTGTATCATAAATGTCTATCTTATACTTTTGGTTAATCAATAGAAATAATGGGCACATTAATAGAGGCAAAAGACAATAACATATTCAATTTGATAGCCAATCAAATTGAACATAAATTAATTAAATTATTTTTAAAAAATCATATATTTCAATGTGTAATGTTATACTATAGAATTTTTGCAAATTTTTTGGGTCAAACCCAAATTAATATGGGTTTGATGAAAAACCCATTTCAATATCCCTTGCAAGGAAATTTTTATGATGTTTTGATAGATAAATACATAATAATATTTATATTTAATAAAATATTGTTAGCCATTCCCCCAACAATAGAAACTACAGTTCATAACGTTCAATAGTAGATAGTTTATTTGGTAAAGTAAGTTAGGTAAAGTGTTAAAATATGAGATTTTGGTTTCTTAGGGATAGTTGGTGTATTTAAGGTGTTGTTTATCGAGGTGATAATTTTGCTTGGATGATTATTTCTGGTTAGAATATGGCTATTTTTATTTCAAAAAAACTGTCTCTAGGAGTTTTTGAATCATATTTTTATGGTGGAAATAGATTTGACATATTCAAAAATCTTTTGGGCACCCAAAATCCTGAAGCTTGACAATTGTAACATAGATTTCCAAAAATTTCCACTAGAATTTTCATTATTTTCCTGGTGAAAACATCACCTCCTTAGACTACGCAGATGTATCTAATGGTTATAGTGGTAGTGGACAAAATTGACCTCATATCATATAGTACATGCTCACACCAATTATCAATTCCACTAATTTAAGAAAAAACAAAAACAAAAAAACCAAAACCTTTCTTTAAATAGTCATTAATCTATTTATAAAAGTTGAATAAAATCTAAAAACTCATTTTTTGAACATTTATATAATGGTGAGAATTAAACTTAAGAAATGGAAACTATGTTTGTATATATATTAAGCTAAGTGGTGGAACCTTTCATTAATATAAAAATATTACATATCTAGCCCATAACTAAGATTTGTTAGCTAGTCTCAACCTTCCCTATGATAAATTAGGTCTATTGACCATTTGTAATCAGAGTAACCAGTCCAAAATTTTAACAATATAAAAAAATGCAGTTTCACAAAGGTAATATATCAACATCAAAACACAAAACTAAAACTAAATGCATTAGAAAACTAAGATTCAAATGCATTCACATGGGTTGAATCTCTTTCACTCAATCCTAAAAGGAACAAAGTAGAAATGCAACGGATGTGCTGCTCAATTCTAGCTAATCGACTGACTATTTGATCCATGTAGAATATCATGTTTCATTGCTCTCTCTTAACATCTGTTAGGTTGGAAAAAATATTACACTAATATGTTTTCCTCTCCATCAAGATCTTTCCCATTAAAGACTTCATTTTCCAGTATAGAAAAAGGCTTTGAAGATATTACTTCCTTCTATCCTTGGTGTGTCCAAGGTCTGATACCAGTTGCCCAAACTCCTCCACCAACTCTGAATCAAACATAGAATGACTTTCTTTGGCTTCCACCTCCTCCAAATTATGCAGTTCATTGCAGACATTAGTAGAGGTGGTTTCGTGGAAGGCTTTTGAGCCTCACCAGCTTGTGCTTAGTCCCAATTGCACCCTCGTGGGCCCCAACCTCCTCTCCCACCCCTTTGGCACCACATTTGTTGGTGTTGCATTGCATCCAACCGATCATCATGAATCTCTGCATCTCCACAACTTAGCACACAAATATTTATGCCCAAGTTGGTAGGACATCACACCTCAACAAATAACACTTATCCACTAGTTTGAGCGTAGATGTATCCCCCTCGCAGATGCAAGGTAATGCCCACTGAAACACCAAACCCAATGAGCCAAATGTTTATCTATATATAAAAAATAAAAATAAAAAAGATAAAAATCATTCTTTAACATAATAATAATAATATATTTTTAAGGTTATAGCCAAGTCAAATACCAAATTAATGTATAAGACCCTATTATTTGTGGGACAAGAGACTCATCTTCGCGCAACAATTTCACCACTAAATTCCACCGAGGTGTACATACTCCACCCCCTTATGGATCTAAATCTATGACCTCTCACGAGGAGACACATGATCTTAACCATTAGGCCCAATAGTGAAAGTTAAGGAAATTAGAGTTAGGAAATATAAACTATGTTATATAGGACAATTAAAAAAAAATTATAATATAGGAGTGAAGTAAGGTTATCCCTCATCCCCTACCTTCTTTGGCATGTACATTGACAAGTTAGAGGGTTATTTGAAAAACCTAGGTTGTGTTAGCCCAAATCTAGTAGGTGCAACCATTATCCTTTTGCTATACAATAATGGTATTATTTTTATGGCGAGTAGTCCCTATGATCTTAACAAGCAAGTAAAAATCCTTAAGAATTTCTAGTGTAGTACAAGCATGATTGTGAAGATACTAACAAGTGAGTAAAAATCCTCAAGAATTTTTACTCTAGTACAAATATGACTGTGAATAATAACAAAATGACGGTTATGATTATAAAATCCAAAAATATCACTTACACTAAATTTACGTATGACAACAACAAATTAGATGAAGTGAGTTCATACAAATATCTCATAATTAATCATCATCACAAACTTAATTGGAACTATAGCATCAAGAAAATGGAAAGCCTATTAGAGACTTGAAAATAATTATAAATCAGAACACCTTTTGTTATGTGATAGGAAGAAACTCCTCAGTACTCTTGTCACTTGTATTATCTTATATGTTTGTGAAGTCTAGAGTTATAGCATATCTAGATAATCACAGAGAGATTGAGAAAATCCAAAAGCATTTTATAACTTGTAATCTAAAATTAAAGCCGATAAATTGGCTATCCTATCATCCTCATAAATGCAAGTCTTTGTACAATTGATAGCACAACTATGTTTATGCACTTGACATACAAGAAGAAGATAAACAACATGGAGTAAAATGCATTATTAAGTTGCTTCAAACTCCAAACAAAACCACTTATGGCTCAAATATAGGTGGCATAAAAATGAAAAGTCTTAGCTAAATCAATGGGGCAAAAAAGAAGATGTTATTTTGTAAAACAACAATAATATAAAAAAATATTGTTATATCTAAATTTAATGAGAAATTGTGATGTGAAAAAGAATGAAAGAATAAAATAAAATAAAAATACTATAAACAGGTCACAAGCCATAATTTAGAAGATTAGATGTACCTCTTTATTTTAACCAGTATGAAAAAAATCAACATTATTAAAAACAAACTCCCATGAGCTCCTTACTTAAACAAGGCATTAGACAAACAATTCCTAAAACATTGTGTTTTTAAAGGATTTTTCATCTTTGTAACACTACAAGGGTTGAAAGTGAAAACCACTTTTTCCTAAAATGTCCTACTTACACACACATTCTAGAATATCAAAAAAATTCTAGAATATCCAAATTTTCCTAAAGTATTGTGTGTTTAAAGGATTTTTCATCTTTGTAACACTACAAGGGTTGAAAGTGAAAACCCATTTTTCCTAAAATGTCCTACTTACACTCACATTCTAGAATATCAAAATTTTTCTAGAATATCGAAATTTTTTCTTTGCTTTGACTAGTGTAAAAAGGAAAATTAACATTGTTAAAATAAGAACAAAATTTCCTTATATTCTTAGTGAAACAAGGCATTAGGCAATTCCTAAAACATTGTGGATTGAAAAAATTTCCCATCTTTATATCACTATAAAAGTTGAAAATAAAAACCATTTTTTTAAATGTCCAACATACACCCATTTAAATCACAATTTCAAAACATTTATTATAATACTAACCTTTCTCGTCTTTTAACTCACTAAAATATTAAAATCTAAAAATATTTTTGATAAAAAAATATCAAATATTAAAAATACAATTTTAAAATTATATTTTTTTTTTAAATTTAATAAATTAAAATTTGATTCCACTAAAAAATAATTATCATCATTATTCATATGTATTATTTCAAAAGTACAAATAAATTATTAAACTTATAATTGAAATAAATTTTAATAAAAAAATGAAATTATTAAATCTATAACTTCAGTAATTTAAAAGAAAAAAACAAACCAAACAAAACTAAACTTTAGTTTGATTAAAGTCCAAGCAACCATCTAATCGGTGATGGCTATGTATTGGCATTCACTAGAGCTAGAAGCCTTCAAGAAGGGACTATGATCCTATCACTACCTTTTTCATACCATTTAAGAAATGGAACAATATCAAAGTAGGCTATAAATTTATAATTTAAGAATTGCCTTTATTTAAAATACATATAATCAATCTCAGCTTATTATTTCTTAGTTTCTTTTCGTAATCCGAGACCCTAATATTTTTATGCCAGCCATATTAATAATATTACCATAAATGTTAAAGTATATAAATGTTAATTAATAATATAACCAATTTATAAAATAATATTAATTTTAATTTTAAATTTTAGAAAATCTTATAATAAAAATTATATTATTATTTAAAATAAAGTGATAATTAATATGATGTATTTTAAATAATTAAAAAGAAAATTGGTTTTCTCCTTTTTAAATTTCAATTCTATTTATCTTTATTTTTAATTGATTAATTACTTTTCAAAATAAGTATAGAAATTTTGTTGGATAATAATATGGGAGAAAGTGTTTTACAAATATTAATTTTGTGGTAGTATACTTTTGCGATATTTATATTATCAAGGGTTCGATCATATGGGATGGGTTGAGAATGTCATTTTCTTTGGTCTAATATCACAGTCGGTGTCATATTTTTCTCCTCGGAATGGAAATCAATGAAGTAGATTATGGTAATAACCCATACATGAATCGAGCCTTTATGAAATAGTTTGAATTTATAGGTGGTGTGTTTTTAGATCTCCATGCTAGTGGAAGTTATGACAATGGGGATACATTTGGTTTTCAGTCTCTTTAGGAAGGCATTTTCCCAACATTGTCACATGATGTGGATCACACATAATTTTGCACTGGAAATTGCTCCAACAATGTACTCCTCATAGGAAAGAATAGTTCTCATTTTCTCTCTAGTGTTTTGGCTTTGTCGGACTCACAACTAGCAGATAGTTTGTCCTTAGAAAAGCCTTCAGTTGAAACTTGTGCATGCATTTCAAGTAAATCAAAGAAGTGTGTGCGATTAGAGTCCAACATGATGGCCAAGGTGGTGGGGAAGGATATTGATGCTGGGTATATTCCAAAATTTCTAGGCACTAGATTGGTAGGTTGATTCTTTTAGATCCTAGATTTATACACACCGAGTTTCATTTTTAGGCTACTCATTGGTGTTTCGCATTTTGGTATAAGGATGTATATGTTTCATTTTCAATTCTAGTGAGGATTGTCACAAGATACCAACTAAGGACTAGCCACGGGGTTAGTCTAGACTAACTATGAAAAATAATTTGGTATACTTTGATCTTATCCATGCCCCATGGAGGTACAACAAGTTTGGGCTATATTGTCAAGTTTTCCTTTAGTAATCTAGTCCAAGGTGGCTCTTCACGAGATTGGAGAAAACTTAGGCCATTTTCATGAGCTTAGATCTATTTAGAATTCATCCTCTAATAGCCATTGGGCTTGGATATTGATTAAGGTTGGCCTCA
Source organism: Pinus taeda (assembly GCA_000404065.3). Taxonomy (NCBI): domain Eukaryota; kingdom Viridiplantae; phylum Streptophyta; class Pinopsida; order Pinales; family Pinaceae; genus Pinus; species Pinus taeda. The sequence continues at coordinate 58,951 of APFE030623617.1, forward strand.
AAGAGGATATTTTTAGGAAATTGACTTGGCTTTCGATGATTTTACTTGTACTTAGAAGGTAGATTATTGGAAAAATCTTGTTTCATTTTTTGTTGTCACAAAGTCAACCATCTTGAATAAAAGTTAATGTTCAAAAGTGATTCTTCCATTTGATAGGAAGAAAATGGAATGGGTGAAAGTAAAAAAGGAGTCATTTATATTGAGATGTTGGTGGCTTCAACTAACAAGAGGGACGATTTTGAGGCTTCTTCACCAGCACAAGTTGTTGTCTCTGAGAAGAATCCACATACAAATAATAAGTTTTTTACTCCCTTGATTGGTCCTCCTTTTATTTTTATGGAGGGGGAGGTTTCCAACCACTTGCAATAAGCTTCCTAGTCATCTTCCACAACACCTGAGCATCCTAAGCATCAATGTTCACCTATTCTTGGCTCTCTAATCATTTCCCTTGGTGATGGAATTGTAGGTGGTTCTTCTGACATATCATCGAATCTAACTGGTGACCATGTCCCTGAGCCTACATATTCCCTCAGGTCCGAGGTAAAACTAAAGGAGGGTTTCCCATCAAAAGGTGGTGTTGCACTCAACATTCCTCTTCCCAACCCTGTATGATAGAAATATCACCTTCCTAAAGCTAAAAAAAAGTGGTGTTGGAAGTCAAAATGGGGAAACAATCCATGATTTCTAGGGCCCTTGGAGCAGGGAAAACCCTTCCACAGGTGCCCTCATGATCATTCTCCTTCAATTCTTGCAAGGTAGGGGCACCCATAAAAAATTATTCGTCAAAGGGCTAATCCATAACAATAATTTGGAGATATTTCATTGCAAGAGATGATGATTTCATGTGAGAATATTATTTCCTTACTAAGGCCATGGCTATAATATTGGTCCTTTTCTTCTTTGGATGTAGATGGTCTGTCAGGTAGACTAGTTATGGGATGGAGCCTGGCTTACTTTCTTTGTCATCTTTAGCTACTCAATCCACTACTTAAGTAGATCTAGAAAAAAAAGCATAGGTTTAGTTTTCAACGTAATAAATGTATATGGTACTCATACAAAGAGGCTTTTTGGAATCAAATGAATGGATCAAGTGCTCTAGATGTTTGATTTCTTATTTTTGGAGACTTGAATTTTACCTTGTCACATAGAGAAGTTTGGGGAATCAGTTCTACAACATATTTGTCATGCCTCTTCTTTCAATCTTTCTTCGAAAAGGAACATCTCCTGGATATAGATTTTCTCAATCTGCCACTCAATCGAAGAAATTTACGAATTAATGATGAGGAAATGGAAAAACTATTGGATGAATTGTTGGTTTTTGATAGGTGGATGGTAGGTAGTTTCTCTGTAAAGTCATGGGTTGCTACAAGGGGTCTCTTATACCATCTCCCTATTCTTTTACAAATCAAATCTAGTATTCCTAAGCTTCCTTCCCATTCAAATTCAATCAAGAATAGTTTTCAATGGAAGAATTCCAATTACTGGTGGATAAATCTTAGACTCCCCTCACTTTTTCCTCATCTCTACCATTCATGATCCAATTTACAAATAACATTTCAACATGCAGTCATATTTTAAAAATTGGGATATAGCCCTTAAGGCCAAATATAAATTTTATCTAAAGGATATAAAGGAGAATATTGTGACAATTTTTAGGAGAAAGCTATAGATTCACTAGAAGCCTGAAACATTTATTAGCTTCAAAGTATGGAAGATGTTGGGGAAAATACTTCTAAAGAACAAAGAGTTGGAATGGCAGTTCAAAAGTGAGGAAATATGGATAAATGAGAGTTACATCAATATGAAATTTTTTCAAAGGTATGTGTTGAAAGCTTGGTCTTCATGCAACCAAACAGAATACGTCATTAGAACATGACAAGAACATACATGATGCAAAAAGAGGAGTAGAATTTTGGAAGGAATTCCAAATAATTTTATATTAGACTTCGTGCATACTTATACATAGGTGATGTGGTCAGAGCGGTTGTACCCTCTATTAACCAAATATTCACTTTACCTCATATATTTACCCTTTATTAATCAGATTTACATAGTGTGTTATATATGATGACACAAAGAGGCCTAAAAATGCCCCTTCAACAATATGAAAATTATAAGAAGAATTTGAAAAATATATGGCATTTATAGTCAACTAATAGATATTTTCTGCACTTGTTCTTTGATATGGCCAATGAAGGAGTAAAGAATTTAAGTTATATGTTTACATAACTAGTAGGATGCCCCATTCAAAAGATTTTGCAAGCTATTAATTTTTTCCCTTCCATGATATCAAAAGAAATGAATCCAATCATGTTGGTTGAGGTAGTGGAAGCATAGGTCCTATATTCCATTTCCTCTATATAAAAAGACAAAAGCATGGGGATGGATGGTTTTCCAATGGAATTTTACACAACTTTTTAATGATTTGATCAAATCTCATAGCACCAAAAAAGCGATGGGATCCATTAATAAGAAACATAATATACTTATTCTAAAGAAACATGATGGAATTTCCTTCGTAGATTTCATACCCATATCCTGTTGTAATGTAATATACAAACTTCTTGCAAAGGTCATTACTATCCATTTGAAGTCAATTCTTAGTGACATCATTTCTAAAGAACAATTTGACTTTCTGTAGGAAAAATAGATACATGATGTGGTGCCTATCACTCAAGGAACTACCCACACTTTCATGACCTCTAGAAATTCAGTGGTGGTGCTCAAGATTGAATTGTCCAAAGCACATGACAGGGTCAACTCGACATTCTTAAGATTACTTCTGTTAAAAATGGGATTTGTCCTTACAATGGTAAATTGGATATTAGTTTTCGTCAATCGGTTTCCTTTTCTATTCTCATAAATGGGCCCCCTTCTAGCTTATTTGGGGCCATAAAAGGTTTGAGGCAAAGACTCCCTCTATCCTAAATTTTATTTTTTATTATGATGGAATCTCTAAGAAAGCTCATTGGTATTAAAAAATAGAAATGGTTCTTACTCTAGATTTGAGGCCTCATCTAGTGAGGTAATCACACACATTCTCTTTATAGATGATGCACTCTAATTCACAAATGATTCTTTGTAGAACATTAGATCGATAATATATATCTAAACTTTCTTATTCACAACCACACATATGGAAATTAATAAAGCAAAGTCTTGTTTATTGTATTTCAGGTTTCTAGAGCCATTCCCTTTTCATTTGGAGCATTTATTTCCATTCCCCCTAAGGGATTTGGATATTGGTTTTAAATACTTGGGATTTACATAAATCCAAATGGCTATAAAATAGAATGGACTTAGCATTTAAAGAAGGTGGAAGCTTGAATATCTTTGTGGGCCAAAGGGGGTAGGTTTATCTTTTTAAAACCAATCCTAAAAAGCATCCTTGTATATTGGATTTAATTTTCTATTATTCCAAAATATATTCTCAGAAATATCAAGAAAGTGATTTTTCATTTCTTATGGGGTGACTCTAGGGATTCAACAATTCCTCTAGCAAAATGGAATAATGTTTCCTCCCCAAAGTGTGTGGGTGGTTGAGATTTAAAAAAATATCTCTCTTTTCTAAGGCTCTAACGACAAGAAGCCATTAGATAATTATACAAAATGAGGTCCTTTGGGGTTGTGTAATAAATTACAAGTATTTGAAATAGCTCTCACTTGTTGAATGGTTCAAATCTCCAATCAAATCTATAAAATATTTTGTTGTATGGAAGGCTCAAGTATATTATTTACCCCTTATTGGAAACTGGATGGTGCGGAAAGTTGGAAATGGAACTAATATCATAATTAGTATATATCCTTGGATGGTCACCAAGAAGCACTTCTATTGCATATATACCTCAAGAGGTTCCTTAATGATGCTGACATCTATGTTTTTGCTAATGCAAGGGTTTGGGTCCCCTAGACCTTGAATTGAGCAAGCTAGAAATAACCAAGGATGATGAGGTTGGAAGGTATACATGTGGAGGAATGGTAATCTTATGTAGACTTACTAACTGCAAGCTATATACTTATATGTGAGGATGATGAGGATACACTTGTCTAGTTTACAGATCCAAATAATGGAGACTTCATAGTGAAACTGGGTTATAAGTGTTAGTGTGAAGACACTTTCAATAATAAGATTTAGTGGTTGTGGAATCTTTTATGGAAGCTTCATCCTCCATCCAAATGTAAAATATGTTTTTGGTTGGATGTAAAAAACAAATTACTATCCTAGGAGAATTTCCAAAAGTGATGATGGTGTGGTCCAAGCCACTACCCACTCTGAAAAAATAATAGTGAATGAACATTCATCTTTTCAACAAATGCTCATATAAATTGCAACTGTTCTATTTTTTTCAACAGGGTTTTAAATAGAGTGCCAATTGGGATAACTATTCTCTTTAGATCTTTTTACTGGTATGAATTTATGATAAATCAATCTCCAATTTTGAAGGGCTACCATGTATTTTTCTATATCACATTGGTGGGAAAGAAACACAAGTATTAGTGGGCTTCATGATATCTTTTTTGAGGTCTTTTCCACTTCCATTGTTAGGATGGCCAGGGAATATGAGGTGAAGAAATAGCTAAGAAAGGGTAGAATCCCATGTAAGAAACTGGAACAATACTAAGAGGGAGGGGTGAATCAGTATTGTAGGAATTTTAACAATTTATTTCACTTGCGATGACGCTAATACACCAACAAAATTTTAGCAATTAATTCATATGGCATGGAAATAAATAACGTAAGTAATACAATGAAAACATACAAATTTTTGAATTTTTTTCTTCAACTTAATTCACAAAGTCAAACTACTACTTGTTGTTACAAAGTTCTTTGGCTACAACCAACAAGAAGCTACTACTCCTTGATTTATCAACTACAACTAAAAGGAGCTACAACCCCTAAGTTTATTAGCTACCACTAAAAGGAGCTCCAACCCCTGACTTTTACCATAAACTACTGGAAGGAGCTACAACCATTGCCTTGCAAGCTACCATGTTCCTGGCCTCAACGATTCATCTTTCATACCATTTTCACACTCAAATCAAGAAGATATTCCTTTATATAGAAAAATAAATGTGTCACTTCAAATATTAAAAAAAACCACCATAAAACCTCCTTCAACAATCATTGATTACTTAACAAAACACCAAACACACCAGAAACATCAATCCATCTCATACACTCATAACATTAACAACTTACAAATTCGAATATAATAAGATATATATATATACACATACACATACACATACACATATATGTGTGTGTGGGTATGTGTATGTGTATATGTATATGTATATGTGATATAATATAGTGTGTGTGTGTGTGTGTGTGATGTTATATATGTATATATATATATATATATATATATATATAATATATATATATATATATATATATATATATATATATTATATATATATACGTACTTTGGACAAATATTTTTTCTTCTTTGAACTTTCGTGAGCTTGCACTTTTTTTCTTTTATGAATCTTTATTTTTTTCTTTGTCTTGCTTCAAATATGTCATCTGCATGTGCTCTTCAATTTTGCAATCACTGATCACATGTCATTGCAAGAGAATCTATGTTTAAACTACTCAATTTGTTATTCTAGATTTTTGGTAGAGATTTTCTAATTTTGGCTAATCTCCAAATTTAGTTAAACCACTAAAACTCCCTCTTAACTGTCCATTTCACTATATTTACTACCAACTCATTCATTCCTTTATTTAAAAGTTAGTACCCTACTTAATTATGGCAAAAACACTAAATTTTACAAGTTGTTGACCCATTCATTCATAAACATTCAAAATATGCCCCAAATCTCTTTTATTAAACCTCAATTTTCCGACTCGTTCATCCATTAATCATAAAAAATAAGGCCCAAGCGCTTTAATAAAACGTTGTTGCATATTACTCCACATCGTGTGCTTTCTTCTAGCCCCAAATGGATTATTTAACACTACATATAACCTTTTTTTGGGTCCCTTTATTCCAAGCCTTGAGGGATTATTTTCTTTTATAATTCTCTGCACCCTCATTCATCACACCACATGGAACCTATTGGGCGTGTGTTATATTCTTTCCATGACTATTTTTTTATGTGGGGCCAATAATAGTTGGGTGGACCCAAGGATGGTCGGCAGAACCAAAGATGGTGGGAAAACCTATCCATGGTTTTGTGCATGGGTTTTGCACATGGTTTTGGGCATGATGATTTTCTACCCATGGTATTTGTAGATCCAGTCAAGGGAACTATGGTTATGTTCTAATCCAGGGTTATGGATTGGGGTTTATGAATGATTCGACATGTATAAATATGTATTTTAACATTGAAAGGAATATAATGAAAAATCAATCTAGTAGTCTCAATTTTGGGATCCAAGGGAAAATCTATATGTATATATTGTTTTTGTTCTTGTTGTTATTTATTTTTCTGTTTGAAGAATTAGTTTGCAGGTAATTTTTTTACAAGGTTAAAACCTACATTTAGTATCAGAGTTGTTTTGGCTTCAAGGGGACGCCTTTGTTGCTGAGGGATTTTTCTTGGGCCTATGGTATACCCTATTCATTGGGAGATCTGTGGGATTTTTCTTGTGGTGAAAGAATATGGCAGACAATGGAAAGATAAAGATCAAGAAATTCAATGGAAAATTTTTTGAGTTGTGCAAGCTCAAGATGGAGGTTTTGTTGGTGGATAAAGATCAGTGGATCGTGGTAGATCCAGGTACTAAACCAATGACAATGTCAACAAAAGACTGGACGAAGTTAGATCAAAACGAAAAGAGCACAATATGGTTGTGTATCTCAGATTCAGTATTTTTGAATGTATTAACGGAAGCTATGGCAAAGGCTTTGTGGGAGAAGTTAAAGACTTTGTACTAATCTAAGTCTCTAGTGAACAAATTGTTCCTACAGAAAAAGTTGTATAACCTGAGGATGAAGGATGGAGACTCGGTAGCAGAGCATATGGATGCCTTTAATACTGCGGTAAGTTAGTTGTTATCTGTTGATATAAAATTGTCACATGAAGATAAGTGCATCAATTTGTTGTGTTCTCTACCAGATTCGTGGGATAGTCTAGTTGTTGCTATAGGTAGTAATACAACTACCTTGAATTTTAATGAAATACTCTCATCCTTGTTGTCAGAGGAGATGAGACTGAGAAATATGGAGAGCCAGAATGGAGATGCCTTGTATGTATGAGGACACTCCCAGAACAAAAACAAAAATAATTCCTCGAGTGGGAGATCTAAATCTCTAGGAAAACCTATAAACGTGACCTGGAAATATGGAAATAAAGGGCACTGTAAAAAGGACTATAGATCTAAAGCTCCTAAGAAAGAAAAGGGACCTGGCGATGCTCCTTCTGCAGAGGTGAAAACCACCTTAGATAAAGGTGGGGATGTGTACTTGGATTCTTCTTCAAGTACACATGTAGATCATGAGGCATGGTTGCTTGACCCAGGTGCATACTTTCACTTCACTCCCCATAGGGAGTGGTTCTATGATTATGAGGAATATGATGCTAGTGATATCTTTTTATGGGATAACAAGAAGGCCAGAATCAACATACATGGAAAAGGAAAGATAAAGTTGAAAGGTGGAAGGATTAGAACAATCCCTAGTGTTTTGCATATTCCTACATTGGCTAGAAATATGATTTTGTAAGCAAGATGGATGATGTAGGTGTGAAAACAAGGTTCGAGAAAGATACCTGCAAGATTTTTCAGGGAGCACTGGTATTGATGTGGGGAGTACAGATTGAAACTTTGTACAAGCTTATGGGTAGCACTTATATTATTTATGGGTACAACAATTATGTGGTTCGTGACAGTGCAGCATAAAACCTAGTGGTCTCCGGAGAAAATACCATGCTATGACATCAAAGGCTTGGACATATTGGAGAGAACGACCTTCGAATACTGCATGATAATTGTACGATGGAACATATGTCTAATTTCTCTCTGGATTTCGATTTCTGTGAACATTGTGTATATGAGAACCAGAACTGGCTGAGTTTTTCCCCTATTGCTAAGAGGATGAAAGGGATATCAGAGCTTATGCATAGTGATGTGTTTGGACTTGTGTCGGTTCCATCACTGGGTAATTCTATGTACTATGTATCATTTATAGATGAATTCTCAAGGAATACATGGATATATTTCCTCATGAAGAAATATGAAGTCTTTGATAGGTTTAAAGAATTTAAGGCTCTGGTGGAAAATCAGATAGAAAAGAAGATCAAGGTGTTGAGGACAGGTAATGGTGGAGAGTTTTTTAAGAAGGAATTTGAAGAGTTATGTAAGAAATGTAGTATAACACAACAAAAGACTACTCCATACACACCTCAACAAATTGGAGTTGCAGAAAGAATGAACTGGACATTGATGGTAAAGGCATGAAGCATGCTCATTGGTGCCGGGTTAGGGTGAGAATTCTGGGCAGAGGTAGTGGACACTGCATGTTACTTGGTTAACAGATCACCTTCATCAACGTTGGAGGATAAGACTCCTCTTGAGGTATGGATTGGTAAGAAACCCTCTCTTTCACATCTGAGGGTATTTGACTTTGATGCATATGTACACGTTCCAAAGAAGAAAATAACCAAGTTGGATAGTAAATTTGAAAGGTGCATCTTTATTGGGTATAAGGATGGTTTAAAAGGTTATAAGATTTGGAACCCAGAAATAAGGAAGGTTGTGTACAACTGAGATGTGGTGTTTAGAGAGGTGAAAGTTGTTATTGAACATGAATTCCTACCAAAGGAACCCGAGAAGGTAGAGTTTTAGCTAAAGGAGGAAGAATCATACTCTACAACATAATAGGAATTAGAAGAGGATGAGCCAAAAACTCGGGTTTTGAGAAGATTAGTTCGAGAGAGAAGGCAACCAAAAAGGTATAGTCCATATGCTTTCTATTAAAAATTGTATTTATCTATTACTGATGATGATCCCATAACTCTCAGGGAAGAAGTAGATTCAGAAGATGGAAAACAATGGAAAGAGACCATGGTTGATGAAATGGCATATTTAGACAAAAATGAGGCTTGGAATCTAGTGGAGTTTCCAGCTAGAAGGAAACCCATTAGAAGAAAATGGGTGTTTAAGAAGAAGATGAATGGAGAAGGCAAAGTGGAGAAACACAAAGCTCGATTCGTAGAAAAAGGTTATTCCCAAGTGTCAGGAATTGATTTTGGTGATATTTTTTCTCCTGTTGCCAAGTTAGCTTCTATTATATTAGTTTTATCTGTTCCTGCTTCTTTTTGTTTTGAGGTAGAACAAATGGATGTGAAGAGAACATTTCTTCATGGGGATCTAGAAGAAGAGATCTACATGAAGCAACATGAAGGTTGTGTGGTGAAGGGTAATAAATAACTTGTATGCAGGTTAAAAAAGTCTATATGGATTAAAACAGTCACCAAGGATGTGGTATCAGAAGTTTGATACATATATACGGGGACTTGGCTTACAAGGAGAAAAGTGGGTCACTGTGCATATTTTAAATTGATTGGTGACCATGTTATTTATTTGGTCTTGCATGTGGATGGTATGTTACTGATTAGAAATGGAAAAGAATTATCCAGGACTTGAAGACCCATTTGTCCTCCAAATTCGACATGAAGGATCTTAGTGTAGCAAACTATATTTGGGAATGGAAATTAAATGAGATTGGGAAAAGAGGAAGATTTGGTTAAACTAAAGGAAGTATGTCAAGACAATCTTGCATAGGCTTAATATGCAGGATAGTAAACTGGTGCAGGTTCCTATTCTTGTAGGTGTAAAGTAATATGTTGAACAATGTCCCAAGGCACAAGAAGAGTAAGAGGACATTTCACATGTTCTATATGCGAGTGCAGTTGGTAGCCAAATGTATGCAATGGTTTGTAATAAAGTAGACATTTCACATACAGTTGGAGTATTAACTAGGTTTACTTCAAAACTAGGGAAGGAGCATTGGACAACAATGAAGCGGGCTTTCAGGTATTTGCATAGTACTAGTGATTATGGTTTGTGCTACAAAGGAAGACTAGGATTGGATAGAGTTTTGGAAATCCGTAGCTTTGTTGATGTAGACTAGGCTAGAAATCTAAATCAAAGAAGATCTATAAATGCATATGTGTTTAACCTATTTGGAGAAGAAGTCAATTGGATGAGAAAAAGATATTCTGTAGTGGCACTTTCAACTACAAATATTGAATACATGGCAGCCACTCATGCAAGCAAAGAAGTAGTTTGGTTGTAGAGATTGTGTTCAAGTATGGGGTTGGTGTAGTGATATATAAGGATAGATTGTGACAACTAAAGTGCAATTTTCTTGGCAAAGAACCTTACTTATCATTTAAAGACAAAGCATCGTTTTGTGATGGATATGGTTGAGGACAAAAAGGTGTTGCTGGTAAAGGTCGAAACTCTGAAGAATTTTGCAGATGCATTGATGCAGCCTATGAGCACTTAGAAGTTTTCTTGGTGTAGAGAAACAATGGGCATTGTAGGGCTGAACCAATGACTAAGCTCTCCTGTGACCCCTTGTGTAGAAAGAAAAAAACAAGTGGGATAATGTTGGGTGTGTGTTATATTATTTCCACGACTATTTTTTTTATGCAGGCTGAGGATGCGGGGAAGACCCAAAGATGGTGGGCATACCTACCCATGGTTTTGTGCATGGGTTTTGCGCATGGTTTTGGGCATGATGGTTTTCTTCCCATGGTATTTTGTATATCCGTTCAAGGGAACTATGGTTATGTTCTAATCCAAGGTTATGGCTTGGGGTTTATGAATGCTTCAACACGTATATATGTGTATTGTAACATTGAAAGGAATATAATGAAAAGTCAATCTGCTAGTCCCAGTTTTGGGATCCAGGAGAAAATATCTTATTATTGTTTTTTATTCTTGGCATTGTTTATTTTTCTATTTGAAGAATTCATTTGCAGGTAATTTTTGTATAGGTTTAAAACCTAAAGAACCAAGTCATTTCCCTTTTCTTTGGACCCCAAATTATTTCTCGATGCACTTTTAAAAATGATTCTCAGGTGATGTTTCCTGGGCACACTTCTCATTGGTTGTGAGATTCAACTTCACATGCCACCATGTCCCAGTGCTGAGTCAACATAGATTTCCTCACCTTGCACCTTTTAATATTCTTCTAGGGTGATTCCTCTAGGGTTACATGTCACGAGCCTTTTGCTATTGGTTTGTGGCTCCATCATCAATTTCCACCATTGATCGGTGTTGAATCAACCTGGAGCTTCCTCTATTGCACTAACATGAAACCTTTCAAGGTCCCATGGCTAGCATGATGTGTCCATGTGGGACCACTACTACACTCTTGGACGAACCACATATTAGCTAGGGTGACCTATGCTTCCATGCCACCATCCACCTTGTCCTGGATCCTAACCAACTCAGACTCCATAGCCTATACATTTATGAATCCTTTTAGGGAAGTCCTTTTGGGGTGATGTGTCCCAGAGGATGTCATGCACATGTCACCGACACCACGTGGTTCCATCTGAATGGTGACACGTGTCACTCAGATTTGGCCCACTTAACCACCCAAAAATGCTAAAAATTCATGTCATGTGTCCTTAGTTTTGACATCAAGCTGACATCATCTAAAACCAATAAAAGAAAACCAAATGTTTGCCAGTGAGGAAATAGAAATGGGTTCCCAAGCCTTGGTTTTTTGTTGATTTTATTTATTAATAAAATTAAAGGGTCTAGGCCTTTTACTACTACAATTCCTTCTCCTTTTACCACATATCCTGACCCTATGTCATCCCGGGCCTCAACCTTCTGTGCGCACCTTTTCTCTTTTAGGGAAGTTCTCTCAAGGTGATTTGTCCGACAGGGACCTCCCACTTTAAACCCCATCCAACCATTTCCATTTCTGCCGCCAGCCTCTCGGTCTTTTGTCATCCTAAGCGCTCCCCTTTATGTGCACCTTTGATCCTTCTAGGGAAAAATCCAATGAGATGAGCTATTTAATGGGATCAACCACTGCCCAATAGAAATTTCTTCTACCACTGCTTTGTAAGCCATGTTCGCTTGAGACTATATTTAGCCACTCCAAAAAATATATATACCACATTTGGAAACAATTCCAAACTTAACTTGCTCCAAATTGATCCTACACCAACATTAGCTCTGCAACTTTGACTTTTTGGGTTCCTAAACTTTGGCTAAAAATAACTTTTGGTCTAGGAAGCCATTTTCGAAATTCTATATACCACCAGAAATATTTTTTAGAGGTTTATCCATATGAGTGGTTTCCAAGTTCTCTTGAGCTGATCTGTTGCACTAAAAATGGATTTAAAGTCATTACACCTTCTCCATCTTTTCTTTTATCATCCTTTGAGCTAAGATTCATTCTTTTTCAATCATCTCTTATTTTTCCTTGATCCTCATCACCTTTTCAAACAATGACAACATAGTTTTAATATTTTCCCCATTTTGAATTGATGGCAAAACCATTAAGAAGAAATACCCTATGATGCACTTCTCCTCTGTGTACTACTACTCTGGTATACTTCTCCTTTTGTGGCGTTACTTCTCCCCCTTTCTTTTGTTTGAGATACCTTCATTTTTGTTTGAGGTTCTTAGCTTCTCACCCTTTGACATCAATGGAAAACAAACCAACATGCTCCCATATCAACAATCTCCACTTGTCTTGTTGATCTAATGGACCTGGAAACTTTTAGCTTCTTGCAGGCTACTTGTCTTCCTCTTAAGGAAGATCTAGTGGAGGGAGTCAAGAGGAACTACTCCTAATATTTGCCTCAAATACACAAACTGATCTCTTAGGATGATCCAGGTGGATATTGGTGGACACCTACTTATTCCACTTAGACCCCCAACATTGTCTCTTTCAGTTTTTCAGTTTCCTTAATTATAGCACAATTTACTATTTTTGGTAGTTTTTCGGGTCCTGAACTTCCGGAGCCGTTTTGAGGCCCTAAACGACGCTTTTTTTGGGAAAAATAAGAAAAAATGAGTCTTTGACTCATGTTTGCATTCAAAATTTGTATTTCTTAGATAGATATTTCTAACGAGGTATTGTGCACATCCAATGGAAATCGTATGCCAAAGTTACGACCCCAGGGAGTTGATGTACCAATTTACCCAAACAGGGCTCATAGTTTTGGCATTTCATCTCCTAGGGTTAGGTTTTTGGATGTTTAGGGTTTTCCATTATTTCTCAATAATAATCAAGCTTTCGAGCCTCATTGTAGAACAATTCAGAGGTTTGTAGCTGCTGCATCTCTTCTCAGAGATAAGCTACTATCACCTGAGCTAGTTTATTTCCATTATGTTTGTAAGCATATTTCAATATTTGATATTAATGAAATGAAGTGTTATTTATGTTGCATCTCTATAAGTATGGTTATATTTGTAATTTGTTGCATTCATGTGTAAGTTTGGATCAGTGGTATCAGAGTGGTTTTCTCTTTATTTGATTTTCTTTGCATGTCAACAACGAGGTCAGGATATAAGGAGTTAGGGCTCGAACTAGTCTAACCTTTGCAAGACCAGGCTCGCAAATCCTGACATCCTCCCATGGTGGAAGAGAAGAAATATGTGGGGGCAAGAGATCCTTTCAAAATAGTGCTTGAATAAGCCCTTCAGCAATAGAGGAAAGTGATGATGGACAACTTTGCCCAGATCCTTCAACGACTACCCAAAGGCGACGTATCTTCTTCTAGAAGCCACTCCGGAAGTGCCACACACTTTAAGGTGAAGGTCAGATAGATGTGAATGTCGTAGATAAATGGTTTAATTGCTAGAAGGATATTTTTATGTTCATGATTTTCCAACCCATAAAATATTACTTTTTCACTTCTCAACATTTCCCCCCACATCAAGGACTAGTGGGAAACCAATTGTGAGAAGGATGAAAGTACACCCTCCTTATTTTCAGTGCACCCACTTGGAATTTGATCTGGGACACCATCAAGGAGTAGTACTACCCTGTTAGTAGGTATGAGGAAATACATAAAGTAGACCATGTTGTGACAGGGAAGGGACCAAGACGTGCCAAAGTTACCAATGTTTTTCATACCCTTCGCACAAAGTTGGGTATCAATGATTCTGAGTGAAATTTGGTACTCAAGTACCGCGAATGTCTACAAAGAGACATCAAGGATGAGATGGTGTTCCTGGATATCTCCTCACTTTGCATGGCATACCAATACGCTATCAAGATTGAGCATAAGTTCAAATAGAAGAAGCGAGACTTTGGATCTGCGAATCTGAAGCAAGGGAAAGGTGCCCCCAAACCACAGAGCAAAGGACAACCCACTGAAGCCACAAGAAAAGAACAACAACCTGAAGATAAAAAAGGACACGAGAAAATGGTGTGAGTTCCATAAGAGCTCCACTCACAACATGTTGGGCTAAGCAGTCACTGGTGGCTGAGCTAAAGGCTTCTGAACCAACTGCATGTTTTGACTCTGAGTCAAAAACTCGACAAGGGGAATGAAAAAAGGAAGCAAACCATTGACACGGAGTCTAGTGCCACTGTGGCCACCACCAAGTTCCAAAAGAATGATCCTAAAGATCCAAAGGAGGGGGAACATCTCTCCCTCACAAATGTGGGTGAAGGTTTCTCCACTATAGTTCATTATCAATAGTGGGAGCCAAAAGAACCTCATTTCAATAGAGTTCGTGAAGCGGCTAGGTCTACCAACTATAACACATAATTAGTTGTACACCATTGGGTGGCTTCACCAAGGACGAGATCTCCACATTAGACATCAATGTTGCCTTCCTTACAACACCAATCCCTTCACGGATGAGGTATTGTGTGATGTTGCTCCTCTTGAAGTTTGTGATGTATTATTAGGACAACCATACTTGTGGAAGTGGCATGTTGTATATGATTCTAGACCTTTTTATGTGATTATTACTTTGGGTAATAAGTTGTACAAGATACTAAAGGTAGTTCCTCATACTGCCATCTCTTTGATCTCTACAAAGCAATGAAGTAAGATCATTTCACAGACCAGGAAATTATTTTCCTTATGATTCACCCTCAGGGAAAAAAGAAGAATGTGTCCACGGCTTCCAAACAGAGCTCCTTCGCACAACAAAAATAGATGGATATGGTCATGGAGGAGTATAGGGACATTTTCGCCTCACCTACAGGGGTACTTCTGCACTATCAGGTCAAGCACCCCATCAATCTAACACCGAGAGCACCACTACGCACTAGCCTGATCTATTGGCCATCTATTCTAAAGGATGATGAGATCAAGAGGAAAATTCAGGAGATTTTTTAGAAAGAGCACATTAGGCCAAGCTCTTTACCCTATGCGAGCCCAATTGTATTGGTACAAAAGAAGGATGGGACCTAAAGACTTTGTATTGACTATTGGGTGCTGAACAAGATCACTATTCAGAATAGGTACCCAATCCCACAGATTGATGACCTTCTGGACCAGATCAAGGGGGCCAATATTTTAGCAAGATTGACTTGAAGTCCAGTTATCACCAGGTTCCTATCAAATCCTCCGATGTGTGGAAGACTGCCTTCAAATCCAAGGAGGGACTTTTTGAATGGTTGGTCATGCCTTTCAAGTTAATGAATGCCTCCATAACCTTCATGAGATTGATGGACAACATCTCAACTTCACCAATGTATTCATGATGGTGTATTTAGATGAAATCTTGATCTTCAGCCAGAGTTGGGAAGAGCACCTACACCATATTCGACAGGTCCTCCAAACCCTGCAACAACACAAGCTGTGTGCCAATATGGAGAAATGCACTTTTGGCATGACCTGGGTTCAATGTCTAGGGTACCTGATTGATGAGGAATGTGTGCATGTGGACCCAACTAAGATACAAGTCATTCGAGATTGGCCAGCCCTAACCACTCTAGCAAAGATCTGCAGCTTTCTGGGCCTTCCCAATTTCTACCGTGGGTTCATGTTGGGGTTCTCTCATATCACTTGGCATTTAAGTCAAGTCAATAAGGCCTAAGCGAAATAAAAGCTATTTTGGACTGAAACCAAAAAGAAGGTGTTTTTCGAGTTGAAACGACACCTTTTTAATGCACCAGTGCTCACATTACTAGACGTGCAACAACCATTTGAGATTGAGACAAATTCCTCTGGCTATGCTATTGGTGTAGTTCTTACTTAGCAGGAGCATCTAGGGGATTACCATAGTGAGACACTTTCAAACACAATCCGAAAGTATCCCACATATGACAAAGAAATGTATTCCATTGTGCAATCCACCATCAATAGAAGCATTACATTCTGGGGAAGGAAATGGTCATCCACATAGACCACCGACCCCTACTATTCATGCAGACACAAGGGAAGTTTCAGAACGATTGACATCAGAAATGGTCCATATACCTACAACAATTCCATTTGAACATTAAGTACAAGAAGGAAAACACCAATAATGTTGCAAATTGCGTCATCCAACCACTAGTCATGGTGTTGATCATTGTGCTCGACTCTTGTGGACACGAGACTTTGAGGTGGCCGCATCTTTACGAGAGTGATCCAAAATTCGACAGCACATAACAAACACTCCTGGAAGGTAAGAAAGTTCCAAATTTTCACTTCTAGGATCCTGCCACTTGGGACACATCTGTGTTCCTTCAAGCGAGTGTGCCAAGATGATTTGGTAGGCACATTATTGGCAGGTTGCTGGAAATTTTGGAGTAGAGAAAATAGTGGCAGTGTTGCAGAAGTATTTTTTTTGGTGAAACCTTCTTCAGGATGTTGGGAGGTACATTAAATCCTACACTGCTTGCACCATTGCCAAACCAACCATCAAGAAGCAAGGCCTATATACTCCTCTTCCTACTCCTAGTTGATCTTGGGAATCCATCTCCATGTATTACATGTCGAGCCTTCCTTCTACCAAGCATGATAATGACTGAGTTTTCGTGGTCATCGACATATTATCTAAGATGGCCATTATGGCGGCCTATAAGAAGAGTATCACAACAGAGGCCACTACTAAGCTCTTCTTTGAGAGAGTGTGGGTACACTTTGCAATCCTATAGTCCATTATTTCAGATTGGGACAACAAATTCCTAAGTGAATTTTGGTCAAGTCTCTGGTCGATGCTGGATACCAAACTCACTAAGTCCACGATTTTCCATCCCCAAACTGATGGCCAAACAAAGGCCGTCAATAGGATGATCATACACATTTTGCACATGTACAACTCGAAGCATCCACACAAATTGGTTGAAATCCTCCCCTATGTCCAGTACAACTACAACAAATCTCTCCACAGCTCAATGGACCACAACACCTTTCAGGTAGGGCTGGGATTTCAACCATTATGTCCCGTTAATGTGGACATACCGTTTGCAACTACTCAGGCAGATTCAGATCATCTCCAGTCCGAAGTTGATCGGGTTAACAGCTTCATTGAGGGCATTCAACACATCCACAAGCAATCCATCATACATTTGACAGAGCTAATTCTAAGTACAAGAAGTGCCATGATCAACATCAAGTGTCGCACAATTTCCAAGTGGACGAAAATTTTTGGCTACATTTGCAGAAGGAGTGCATTGTTAGACCCCACCACAAGCTTCAACCACTCTGATATGGGCCATACACTATCACCAAGGTTGTGGGGGACAATGCCTTTGAGCTCAACATTCCAATGTTTCTTAGTCTGCACCTAGTGTTCAATGTAGACCACCTTTGGCCATACTTTCCACCATTATTGGACACATCAGACATTGCAGAACAACTCACACCAACATAGCTAAACTGATATTGCATGGAACAGGCCAAAAATGATTGGATCATGGACATACAGATCAAGAAAACTTGTCAACAGAAGATCCAACTCTATCGGGTTGTCAAAGTTGGCCAACTCTTACACCAAGGCAAGTGGCTCACTAGGGACCAAGTTCAACAGAAATTTCCCCATCTCATGGAGGCACTCAACACAATGGGAAGCATTGCTTCCTATGGGGGCGGGGGGGGAGGGTTGATCTAGGTGGATATTGGTGGCCACCCGCCTATTCCACTTGGACCCCCAACATTGTCTCTTTCAAATTTTCAGTTTCCTTAATTGTAGCACATTTTACTACTTTTGGCAGTTTTTCAACTCCTCAATTTCCAGAGTTGTTTTGAGGCCCTAATTGATGTTTTTGGGGAAAACTTCGAAAACATGAGTTTTTTATTGATCTCTGCAATCAAAATTCATAGTAATTGGATAGATATTTCTAACAATGTATTTTTCATTTCAAATAGAGAGCGTATGCCAAAGTTACGACCTCGATAAGTTGATGTACCAATTTACCCAAACAGGGCCCATAGTTTTGGCGCTTCATTTCATACTGTTAGTTTTTTGGATGTTTAGGGTTTTCCATTATTTCTCAATAACAAATACGACTTCGAGACTCATAACACAGTTCAGAGGCATGTATCTACCACATATCTTCTCAGATATAAGCTACCATCACCTAAGCTAGTTTATTTCCATTCTGTTTGTAAGCATATTCTAGTATTTGGTATTAATTAAATGAAGTGTTATTTCTACTGCATCTCTACAATTATGGCTATATTTGTGATTTTTTGTATTCCTGTTTATGTTCATATCATAGGAGAATTTTGGTTAATATATCATCTACCTTCTCTTTTGTAGCAACACACTACAACTTAACAATTTGTTTTGTAGCTTGCTATCTTAAGAAATGGTACTAGATTGGAATATTCTTTGTCTTTGAGTGAAAAAATGGATTATTGGACATGTTGATGGAACTTGTATTATCATAGCTTATAGGAATAGATTGATCATAAAACACTTGTACATTTTGCAAAGTCTGCTTCATCCATAAGAATTGAATGCAACAAGAAGTTGTTGCTATATATTCTTCTTCAACAGTAGAGAGAGAGATTGAAGCTTTCTTCTTTGTCAACCATGAAACAAGAAAATCACCAAAAAAGAAAGAACCACTACTAGTGTTATTTCTATCATCTATATCAACTTCCCAATCATCATCACTAGAAATAATTAGTGAAAAATCTTTACCTTGGGGATGCCAAAGTCCATAGTCCATTATGGCTCTAAGATATATGAGAATACTCTTGCTTGCTAAAAGATGGCTTTGTCTAAGGGTTACTTGAAATATTCCAATAATACAAACTTCTTGCATGATGTCTGGCCTTGAGGCTTCCAATAATAGATATGTATAAAGTATAATCAATTTTTGGTGATTCGTCAATCTTGTTGAGCTTGCAACTTGTAACCATTAGCGTGGCCACCAAAGAAAACTCCTCCATGCCAAATTTATTCAATACTTATTTTAGATACTTTCTTTGAGAGATAAAAATTCCTTTGGAAGGCCGTGTTATCTAAACCAAGGAAATAAGAGAGTTCTCCAAGCATAGATATCTCAAATTCGACCTTCATATCAACTACAAAATAGTAAGTTAGTTGTTTTGAATCATTGACAAAAATAATATCATCAACATAGCAAGCACCACTATAAATTTACCATCATGAGATTTCACATATAAATTACTACCAATTTCTCCTCTTTTAAAACCACACTTGAGCAAGTAACTATCCAACTTGGAATATAAAGCTCTTGGGCTTGCTTAAGACCATATAAAGCCTTCTTTCATCTTGCAAACATAATCAGGTTGATCTGATAGCTAAAAACTATATGGATTCTCAATGTAAAATTCTTCCTACAATTCTCCATTCAGAAAGGAATATTTTACATCCATATGATATATCTTGAATTTCTTGAAACAAGAAAATGCCAAAAACATTTTAATTACCTCTGATCGACCAATGGGAGCAAACACTTCATCAAAGTCCAAACCTTCAATTTTTGAAGAGCCTTTTCACACTAATATTGCCTTGTTTCTTATTACTTGAACAAGCTCATTCAAATTATTCCTAAATACCTACTTTGTGCCAATTAGATTCTTATTTGCTAGTCTCGGAACAAGCTCCCGTGTCTGCTTTTTCTCGATCTGGCCTATTTCTTCATTCATAGAATTTAACCAATTGTTATCATGGTTAACCTGCGTAACATCCTTTGGTTCCTCCATGGATAACAGCGCTACATGCACTTGATTAGGGGGATTTAGTATCGTCCATATTATTTGCACACATGTGTTTAAATCACCAACAATGTGATCAATTGGGTGGTGTTTTTTCACATACATCGTAGGATCTTTGGCATGAGGATTAGGGTGGTCTTTATTATCTTCATCTGAAAGTGGCTCATCATCCTTCTTATCATTGTTTACTGGATCATTGGATTTGTTATTTATGGGTTGATTTTCTTCAAATTCAATATATGCATCCAATTTGACATCAATACAATCAACAATCATCTTTGTATTCTTTTTGTAGCATCTATAACCTTTGCTATTATGAGAATATCCAAGAAAAATACCTTCATCATACCTTGCATCAAACTTACCAAGTTCATCATCATTTCTTTTGATGTATCACTTGCTTCCAAACACTTTGAAATGCTTGAATATTACAGGTCTGCCAACCAAAGCTCATAGGGAGTCTTATCACTGTTTGGTCTCATTCTTGGTATTATGACTAATGTGTTATCCTTGATGGAAACCTAATTGATGAGTTGTATTTTGATGGAAACCTACTTAATAAACATGTCAACATGATGGTAGCAGGACGAGCATTCAAGCCAATACAAATGTGTCCAAAATATTAGACAAAGGAATAACAATCACAGATAAAGGAATGATAAATATGAAGTTTGAAGAAGTATATGCAAGTTCTATGAAGAAAACCCACATAAATACTTAGGTTTGGTGAAGAAAATTTGTGTATACATAAGTTTTATGAAGAAAAGTTGAGTACATACACAGGTTTGGTGAAGAAAAATCATGTATACGCAGTTTCTATGAAGAAGAGAAGTGTACATATGCGGGTATGTAGAAGAAAATTCACATATAGTTTCCGCACCATGATATTCTAAATACCAAGGGTATTTACCATGGTATTTACCCATAGTATTGATCCCAATAATGGATACTTGATCCCGTCAAACAATACCATTGACATTAGTGTGGTCTTGACCTATGGGATTGGATAAGGGCTAAGATATATAAGGAGATGAAGATCAAAGTATTATGGTGTGCAAGTGATGAATATTTCATGGATAGTTAGATCTAAAGAAAGTATGCATGTAATGGGCTATTAATGATTTGCTTGATCTGAAATTATGTTTGCACTCGAGAATTTGACAATGGATCAAATATAATAGATTTGAAATGACTATATTGATAATGGATTGGTTTGATTGGTGATATTATGTCTGAAACGTGATTTTTTTGTGTATGCCGAGATATGGGTATGTCTAAAGTTATGTTGTGCAAAGAAGGTTTGTGTCAATAACAACATATTTGTATGTGGGTTTTATAAACTGAAAGGTGTGTACATACGCTAGTTTGATGTTGCTAAGTTGCGTACCTATTCAGATATGTACGTGGGTTTCATACCTAAAAAGTGCGTAAACAAGCAAAAACACTTTGTGGAAAGTGTGTATATAAGTTAGGGTTTTGCTAAAGAAGATGTCTGATCAGTCTAATAAGTCTTGATGTGTTTCTATTATCTATCAATGAATTCTTAATTTATGATCTGGGCTTAATAGTGATGTTTGAAGATGAATTGATTGAGGATTGATATGTTTAAGAATGATGATGCTACTAGTTGTATGTGATTGAAGATCAATGATTCTTCTATGATTATTTCAAAATGATTTAGTGGTTTAGTGTGTGACTCAGAGTGTGTTTCAAAATGACAGTGATTCAGTTTCAAGGTTCAATATTTTGATATTTGTATACGGGTATGCTTCAAGGAAGTTGCGTACACATGTGGATTTTCTAAAGTAAAATATCATATATATTCTGAAATTTTATTGATCAAGGTTTTTAGTTGATTCAGTAAGTTGATGCAGTGTGTGGGTTTAATATTGGTATTATGGTTACAATGATATATTTTCTTTGGTTGTTTGAGAATAAGTTAATTGATTTAGGTCTCAGTTGGTTAAGTGATTCGTTGATTCAGTTGGTTCCATGATTGAGTGATTTTTGCAGTGATCAGTTTCAATTTTGATATTTGGTATTGGGCTTAAATGGTGGTAGTGGGTCTAGTATAAAAATTTGATGAAAAGTGGCCTACAAGTTGTGATTTTTTGTAGCAGGTGGATCCAGTGGTAGCTGGTAAATCATATCAAGGGGTTGGAGCTCCCTTCCGGTGGGTGTCGATAAACGAGCTCAGGGGGTTGGACCTCCCTTCCAATGGGTGCTAGAGAATGAGAGAAGGTTGTAGCCTTCTGCAGGTGGTTGCCTATGTGCTGGTATAAATCTGTGCCAGTACAAGATTGTAATACGTTTTTCTTAATAATAAAAGAAGATAGAGATGAAAACATTAGTGTTTTTTTCCCACATTGGGTTTCCACCAAAAAAACATGGTTTTCATGTGTGTCGCTTATGTGTAATCATTTATTTTTTTCTTACTGCACATAGTTACTATTTTATTAATGCTTAATGAGGTATCGATACACTGGTTCATGTTAAACAGATGTTGAATTAACTAAAAAGTAAGTTTATTGGAGATATGCTAGTTGTGTGCATGATAGTCTCATACATACACGAGTTACTTTCAGTAATGTCATGTATAGAAATATAAGTAAGAGAAGAAAATTTTAAGTGAGTTTTTGAATATTGATTCATCCCCCCTCCCTCCTTAGTATTTTTCCCAACAATTGGTATTAGAGCAGGTCCTTCAAAAGAAGCTTGATCGCTTGAAGGAAGATTCAACAAAATGAGCAATCAACAAGGGGCAACATCTATCAGGCCACTATTATTCAACAAAACCAATTTAGTTTTTTGGAAGGTAAGAATAAGAGCTTACTTACAATCACTTGGAGCAGATGTATCAGGAATCGTTGAAGGAGGTTGTCAATATCCATCCTCCATTCCCACAAATGAAGTAGAAAAGGAAATATGAGATGAAGGAAAGGGATGTCAATGTTTTGTTAGGAAGGACAAATGAAAACTTGTCAGAGTCATGCAACTAAATACAGAAAAGGATATATGGGACAAGATCATCCAAAGCTATGAAGGTAACACCAAGGTAAAAAGTTCCAAACTTCAAACTCTTAGAATTTAATATGAAACTCTTAGAATGCACAATGATGAAATTATTGCAAGTTTATTTCTTAGGATGGATGAGATAGTGAATTCTATGAGAAATCTTGGTGAAGAAAGAAAAGAATCATCACTGGTTGAAAAAATATCAAGGTCTCTAACTCTTAAATTTGATTCAAAAGTTTCTTCCATAGAAGAGATGCGGGACTTGAAGAGTCTTATTGTTGTACAACTTCATGGAATTCTAACAGCCTATGAAATGAGCAAAGTAGGTCCCTCAGATATCAAAGAAGTTTCATTCAAAGCTACTGCAAAAGAAAAAGAAAAGGAAGAATCCGGTTATGTATGAGAAGGAGAAGATGAAAACTTCTTAAAGAAACTCCAAGTGGGTACTAGAAGATACATAGGTAAGCTTCCCTTCAAATGTTTTTCTTGTGGTAGAGTTGGTAATTATGCTACCAAGTGTACCTATAAAGAAAATCATGAGAAAGGGAAAGAAGCTCCAAAAATAAATAGGAGAAGGTTTGAAAATAAGAGAAGGTTTTATACACATGAAGAGAGTGATGGTCTTTCAAATGGTGAAGAAGGTGATTCTGATCAAGAATGTCAATCACTTATGGCATTTGAAGAGTCTGATGCCCTAGAAGAAAATGATATTTTTATTGAAAACTTTGATAGTTGATATATCAAAAGCAGTAACAATTAAAAATGTCAGCAAATATTCAAGTTTGGGAGCACCTCACTTCCTATTGACCAAGAATGAAGAAGACGGTAACAAAGAATTGTCATGTATATTCTTTTGTTCTAACTGTGATCCATTTCCTTTTCTATGCAATAATGATGGTGATGATGACAGTGAAACACACAAATTTTCACTTATGGGTAAAAATAAAAATAAACACTCTAAGGAGAAAAAAGATTCAAAAATGATATGTCTAAAAGAAGAAGGTCAAGGCAAGCTAGAAATAATGGACAATGCAGATGTGCCTATGCTGAGCAAAGATAACTATCAACAATGGAAAGAAAAGATGAAGTATAATCTAATGGATATTGATGTTTGGTATCTAGTATGCATTGGTTACACCAAGACTCCTCCATCAGATGATGAAATGCAAAAGAACAGTAAGGTTTTTAGTGACATCTTTTGTAGCATACCTGATTCAACATTAAATAAGGTTATGAATTATACAACTACAAAGAAATTGTGGGATAAGCTACAAGAAATCCATGAAGAAATCCCAAAGCAAGATTCCTCATCAAGCGAATTGCTAGGTAATCCTATCCCTAACAATGTGTCCAAAATGGCAGATGGATTTGTTGATTCAAAATAAGACAGTTTAGAAGAATTTTTATTTTATTTATTTATTTATTATTATTATTATTATTATTATTTTTATCTTAGAACAAAACTAATTCTTTCTTTGAAAAATATTGTTAATATTAAAGATAAGTTGCAGGCATATGATAACAAGGATCATGCTGGTATTGTATGTAAACAATATTGTGAAGGCATTGAAGTTGAGATCGTCTCTCTAAGACCAGATCTTGAAAAAACAAATAAGCGGAATGAAGAACTACTTCAAGCATTTGAAGAACGAGAAAGTGGTTTGAAAGATGAGATTATCAAATTAAAGGAGCAAGTTTAAGAAGGAAGATGGGTTGAAGAAGGTATGAAGAAGAAGTATCTAGAAAAGGAAAAGAAATATCAAATAATGGAGGTTGAGGTAAACATCCTAAAAGGTAAATTAGAAGAAAAAGATAAAAATCTGCAATTTCAAGATAGTATTAAGATCTTGGATAGTACTATTAGTAGTAAAAGGTCTCCCTCCATCAAATATGGTCTTGGTTTTCATGAAATTGTTGAAGGAGAATCTAGTTCACAAGCTAAGGCAAGGAATTTAAGGGGTAACAATGCAAAGCCTGAAATGCTCAACAAAGAAATAAGAAGTCAACATTATCAACAACCAAAGGAAAGTGAATCTTCAAAGAAAATCATTTACTCCTGATTATAGAAATGTTAATCTATTATCTCCTCTGATAAATAATATTGAATGCTTAATATCATAATTATGGACACGTTGTAGCTAATTGCAGAAGCATACTATTTAAAACACAAGCAAATAACTGCTTCACAGAAATATCCTCAATTCCCAAGTACTCGGGTCTTTTTAAGGGCTATTTCTTCTCTTGCAATATATATGGTATCAAAGATTTGATTACAACAAAGGGAATATGAAACAAAAATATTATGATTCCTATGCTCATATATGATGTTATGCTTGTAACAAGTTTGGGCATGTAGCAAAAGAATGCAATAATAAATCTATGGATCATATCATACAACATGGAAAGAAGTCAGATAAGAACATTGATGTGAGTAAACCCGAAAAAGTTGGATCCACCAACAGTCTTTATAATAAGAAGAAAGAAGAAGAACGTATAAGGTGTGGTCTTGCTCTCTACTCATTTGAAGAAGACGATGAATGGTACATATATAGCGGATGCTCTCATCACATGACTGGAGATAATAGTAAGATGTAGTCTCTCAAGAAAAACCAATATGGTAATGTTTTTCTTGGAAACAATGCTCCAAAAAACATTTTGGGAAAGGGTAGAGCCATAATTAATAAAAATAGAGGAGCAACTGATACTTTATTAGTTCAAGGGCTAAAACAAAATATTCTAAGTGTAGGTCAAATGGTTGATAAAGGAAATATAATTGTGTTTACATCAACCAAGTGCAAGGTTATGGATGAAGTAACTGGAAAAGCCATAGAAATAGGATATAGAAACCCTGACAAATTATATGTTATTGAATAATGAAATTCTCACAAATATGAGGAGGATTCAGACTCAGAGTAAAAGAAGATGATGCCCACTGCAATCCATTACTCTTATAGGAATACTTCTCATAATAACTGTAGAAGCGATGTGAGGTAGATGACCTTCTAAGAGAAAAATATAATTATCAGGTCCTCAATATCTATGATGAATAATCTTAAGGGGAGAAATACATGTTTTTTCTTGATGATAATTTCCATGGTTGTTTTTATATTCATGTTGTTGATATTCATGTTGCTGATATTACTGACAATGCATCTGATGTAGTAACAGTGAATAGGTACATACAATATAGGCTTAAGGGGAGTTGAAGTTGTGAAACTTCATTATTTTACTTTCTATACATAGATCCTATGAAGAAAAGTCACGTATATATGTGAGTTCTGATCTGAACAGTCGTGTATGTTTTTCTATGATGAAGAAGTTGTTGGATAGACTCAAGAGAAGGCTATGGTATGTTTCAGATAATTATTATTTGGTTTTCTAGTTCTAATGATTGATAATTACAGTCTGTTGATGCTATTTAGAAGTGGTTGTAGATTTTATAAGTTGTTGATGCCTTGATGGATAACTAATTGATGAAGATACTCTGATGTTCTTACTAATATATGATATGATATGATCAGATCTGATAGTGAACAATTAGCACAGGTTCAGGTGGAGCATTTGCTATGCTTCTAATAATGCATTGTTGGTATTATAGTTTCTTTATAATTCCTTGGTATATAATGATGTTGTGTATGTTGCTGAAGTTCTTGAATGATGGTGCATGAGTTGCTAATTATGGTTGATTCTTATCAATTGTGGAATGAACATGTAGATCTTGTTATATCATCTATGATTATTTGATGGTAATGTTGCTAACATGGATGAAGCATATGGAATGAGTAGCTGATAATGATGGCTACTTGAGTTGCATATTGGTGAAATAGTTCTTGATGAAGTGGTGTTGGTGTGATAGTTCTTCTTACATGAAGAAAATGGTGTTACTATAGGTTTCATGATGACATCTTCTAAAGGTTACTATAGGAGACATGGCATACTTAGTCACATATTGATGATGATAAGGAATTATTCTACCTCATGATGATATTATTAGTTCTCACATATGTTGATTATGCTGTTGATGAACATGGATTCAGGATCTTCCTACTAAGGGAAAGAACAAGTTGACCTTGATGAGGTCAAGAGGATGAGTTGATAGCAGATCTCTATGGAAAATATTATGCTGCATACTTGGTCATCAGTTGATGGTATTAAAACTACACTGCCTTATCTTGAAAATTGATAATGAAAATGTGCAGATTACTGCTAACAGATGCTTATGGTGTAGATCCTACCTAGTATATGATGGTTACTAAAGACTATCTTGGTTACCTCACTATAGAGGTGTTTGGTCTTGGTTATACATGTCATATCTGTCATTTGATAAAAAGGTCATGTAAATACCTATGATGTAATAATAATAAAATTCAGTCACATATGGCTTATTGTGGTCAAGTCATGTAATTCCATCTTTTTGGGTATATGATGTAATTTGTAACCCCACTGTGATTGGGTGATTGATGTAAGTTTGAGTCCTTTGTGATAGGAAAAGTTGTATTCAATTGAGTCATAGAGTCATGTAGTTTATTGCACATCCTTTAGAAGTTTCAGCATGCGCTCAAGAAGCTTGGTCAGTATTCATTATTCATACTCAGAAGATCATATCTACCGTTCTCATGTCAACAAAGGGAGAAAATCCTTCATCCCGCATTGGTCAACCCTTTTCCCTTGATGTCGAAGGGGGAGAAAAGTTTGGTGTTTAGAGAATGCTTGGTATATCTACATATGTATTTACAAGTATTTACAGGTTGTGGTGACAAAACACCAAAGTGGTTTCCATCAAGTCCAAAGGGGTAGATTGTTGGCATTATGACTAATGTGTTGTCCTTAATGGAAACCTACTTGATGAGTTGTCTTTTTATGCCAACCTACTTAATAAAAATTTCAATATGATGGTAGTAGGATGAGTATTCGGGCCAGTACATATATGACATAAATATTGGACAAAGGAATATCAATCAGAGACAGAGGAATGATAAAGATGAAGTTTGAAGAAGTATATTCAGGTTCTATGAAGAAAAGCCACATAAATACTCAAGTTTGGTAAAGCAAAGTCATGTATACGTAGGTTCTATGAAGCAAAGCAGAGTGCATACACAAGTTTGGTGAAGAAAAGTCGTGTATACATAGGTTTTGTGAAGAAAATCCATGTACATACGCGAGTATGTAGAAGAAAATGCACGTATAGTTTCCAAACCATAGTATTCTAAGTACCAAGGGTCTCTACCATGGTATTGACCCACAATATTGAGCCCATCAATGGATATTTGATCCCATCAAAGAATACCACTTGTATTAGTGTGGTTTTGACTTGTAGTTTTGACCTGTGGTATTGGATAAGGGATAAGTTATATAAGGAGATGAAGCTCAAAGTATTGTGGTGTGCAAGTGATGAATATTTCATGAATAGTTAGATCTAAAGTAATTATGCATGTAATGAGCTATTAAAAACTTTCTTGATCTAAAACTATGTTTGCACCCAGGAATTTGATGATGGATTAGATCCAATGGATCTAAAATGGCTATATTGATAACAAATTGGTTTGTTCTCTGGTATTATTTCTGATGCGTGATTATTCTGGGTGTGCTAAGATATGGGTATGTCTGAAGTTCTGTTGTGCAGCAAAGGTTTGTGTCAATAATTGCATATATGTACGTGAGTTTTATAATCTAAAAGGCACACACATATGCTTATTTGATGTTGGTAAGTTACGTACCTATTTAGATATGTACGCGGGTTTCATACCTGAAAAGCGCGGAAACACGCGAAAAAACTTTGTAGAAAGTATGTATATAAGTTAGGGTTTTGCTGAAGAAGATGTTTGATTAGTCTAATCAATCATGTTGTGTTTATGTTATTTGTCTATGAAGTCTTAATTGATGATCAGGGCTTAATATTGATGTTTGAAGATGAATTGATTGAGGATTGATATGTTGAAGAATGATGATGTTACTAGATGTATGTGATTGAAGATAAATGATGCTTCTGTGATTCTTTCATAATGATTCAGTGGTTTTGTGTGTGACTCAAAGTTTATTTCAGAATGATAGTGATTCAGTTTTAGGGTTCAGTGTTTTGAGATCTGTATGCGGCTATGCTTCAAGGAAGTCATGTACACACATGGATTTGCTAAAGTAAAGTAGTGTATATATTCTGATATTTTATTGATCAAGGTTTTCAATTGCATTAGTAAGTTGATGTAGTGTATGGGTTTAGTATTGGTATTCTAGTTACAATGATATAACTACTTTGGTTGTTTAAGAATAAGTTGATTGATTTGGGTCTTAGTTGGTTAAGTGATTTATTGATTAAGTTGTTTCTATGATTGGTTGATTTTTTGTTGTGCTCATTTTCAGTTTTGATATTTGGTATTGGGCTTAAATGATGGTAGTGGGTCGAGTCTAGATGAAAAGTGACCTACAAGTTGTGATGTTTTGTAGCAGGTGGATCTAGTGTGAAATTTTATGAAACGTTGTCCACGGTGGTGTTGAGGGTTGGAGCCTTCAGTGAGGAAGTCGAAGCTTCCTTCCAGTGGTAGCTGGTAACTCAGATTAGGGGGTTAGAGCTCCCTTCTAGTGGGTGATAGTAAACAAGATCAGGGGGTTGGAGCTCCCTTCCAGTGGGTGATAGTAAACAAGATCAGGGGGTTGGAGCTCCCTTCCAGTGGGTGTTGGAGAACAAGAGAAGGTTGTAGCCTTATGCAGGTGGGTGCCTGAATGCTAGTATATGTCTACACCTGTACAAGATTGTAAGAAGTTTTTCTTAATAATAAAAGAAGATAGAGACGACATAAGCGATGGTTTTCTCCCACTTTGGGTTTCCACCTAAAAAATATTTGTGTTCATGTGTGTTGCTTGTGTGTAATGGTTTATTTTGTTCTTACTACACATGGTTATTATTTTATTAATGCTTAATGAGGTACTGATACACTAGTTCAAGTTAAACATATGTTGAATTAACTAAAAAGTAAGTTTACTGGATATACACTAGTTGTTTGCATGGCAGTCACATACATACGTGAGTTTCTTTCAGTAAAGTTGTGTAAAGAAATATAAGTAAGAAAAGAAATGTTTAAGTGAGTTTTAAAATATTTATTCAACCGCCCCCCCCCACCCCGCCCTCTCAGTATTTTTCCCAAGAATTGGTATTAGAGCAAGTCCTTTAGCAAAAGCTTGATCGCTTGAAGGAAGATTCAGCAAAAACGAGAATCAAGAGGGGACAACATCTATAAGGCCACCATTATTCAATGGAACCAATCTAGTTTTCTGGAAGGAAAGAAAAAGAGTTTACGTACAGTCACTTGGAGAAGATGTATGGGGAATCATTGAAGGAAGCTATCAATATCCATCCTCCATTCCCATAGATGAAGCAAAAAAGAAAAATATGAGACGAATGCAAAGGCAATCAACACTCTGTTAGGAAGCTTGAAAGAATAAAAAAATTTCAAATTCATGCAGTTGAATATGGCAAAGTCTATATGGGACAAGATCATCCAAATAAATGAAGCTGACACCAACGTAAAAAGTGCCAAACATCAAACTCTTAGAATTCAATATGAAACTATCAGAACGCACAATGCTGAAATTATCACAAGTTTCGTTCTTAGGGTGGATGAGATCGTGAATTCTATGAGAAATCTTGGTGAAGAAATAAAAGAATCATCACTGGTTGAAAAAATATTAAGGTCTCTAACTCCTAAATTTGATTCAAAAGTTTTTCTCATAGAAGAAATGTGGGACTTGAAGAGTCTTAATGTTGTACAACTTCATGGGATTCTACTAGCCTATGAAATGCGAAAAGTAGTTCCCTTAGATATCAGAGTAATTGCATTCAAATCTACTGCAAAAGGAAAATAAAAGGAAGAATCAAGTTGTGTATGATAAGAAGAGGTAAACTTCATAAAGAAACTCCAAGTGGGTACTGGAAGAATCAAAGGTAAGATTCCCTTCAAATGTTTTTCTTATGGCAGAGTTTGTCATTACTCTGCTAAGTGTCCCTATAAAGAAAATCATGAGAAAGGGAAAGAAGCTACAAAAATAAATAGGAGAAGGTTTGAAACTAAGATATGTTTTTATACACATGAAGATAGTGATGGTATTTCAAATTGTGAAGAAGGTGAGTCTGATCAAGAATTTCAATTACTTATGGCATTTCAAGAGTCTGGTGCCATAGAAGAAAAATATATTTTTATTGAAAACTTTGACTATGATATATCGGAAGCAGTAATAGCTATAAATGTTAGCAAATATTCAAGTTTGGGAGAACCCTGCTTCCTATTGATCAAGAACGAAGAAGAAAGTAACAAAGAATTGTCATGTATGGGCTTTGTTCTGACTATGATCCATTTCCTTGTTTGTGCAATAATTATGGTGATGATGACAATAAAACAAATGAACTTCACTTATGGGTAAAAGTGAAAGTAAGCACTCTAAAGAGAAAATAGATTCAAAAATGATAACTCTAAAAGCAGAAGGTCAAGGCAAGCTAGAAATAATGGACAATGCAGATGTGCCTATGCTGAGCAAAGATAATTATCAACAATGGAAAGAAAGATGAAGTGTAATCTAATGGATCTTGATGTTTGGTATCTAGTATGCATTGGTTACACCAAGACTCCTCCATCAGATGAGGGAGTGCAAAAGAACAGTAAGATTTTGAGTGACATCTTTTGTAGCATACCTGACTCAACATTAAATAAGGTTATGAATTATACAACTGCAAAGTGAGTGTGGGATAAGATACAAGAAATCCATGAAGAAATCCCAAATGAATATTCCTCGTCAAGGGAATTGCTAGCTAATCTTATCCCAAACAGTGTGTCCAAAATGTCAGATGGAGTTGTTGATTCAAAAGAAAATAGTTTAGAATAAATTTTTGATCTTAGAACAAAACTAAATCTTGCTTTGAAAAATATTGTTAATCTTAAAGATAAGTTGCAGGCATATGATAACGAGGATCATGTTGGTATGGTATCTAGACAATATTGTGAAGGTCTTGAAGCTGAGATCATCTCTTTAAGAGAAGATCTTGAAAAATCAGATAAGCGAAATGAAGAACTAATTCAAGCATTTCAAGAACAATAAAATGCGCTGAAAGATGAGATTTTCAAATTAAAGGAGGAAGTGGAAGAAGGAAGAAGGGTTTAAGAAGGTATGAAGAAGTAGTATCTAGGGAAGGAAAAGCAATATCAAAGAATGGAGGTTGAGGTAAACATCCTAAAAGGTAAATTAGAAGGAAAAGATAAACAATTGCGATTTCAAGATAATACTAAGACCTTGGATAGTAGCATTAGTAGTCAAAGGTCTCCCTCCATCAAACATGGTATTGGTTTTCATGAAATTGTTGAAGGAGAATCTAGTTCACAAGCTGAGGCAAGGAATTTAAGGGATAATAATGCAAAACCTAAAATTCTCAACAAAGAAATAAGAAATCAACCTGATCAACAACCAAAGAAAGTGAATCTTCAAAGAAAATCATTTACTCCTAACTATATAAATGTTAATCGATTATCTCCTCTAATCAATAATATTTAATGTTTGATATGTCATAATTATGGACACATTGTAGCTAACTACAGAAGCAGTCTGTTTCAGACACAAGCACTAAACTGCTTCACAGAAAGATCCTCAACTCCCAGGTACTCAGGTATCTTTAAGGGACATTGTTTCTCTTGCAATATATATGGTCAAAAAGCTATTGATTGCAACAAAAGGAATATGAAATGAAAATATTATAATTCCTCCACTCATATAAGATGTTATGCTTGTAACAAGTTTGGGCATGTAGCAAAAGAATGTGGGAACAAATCTATGGATCATATCAGAGAACATGGCAAGCAATCATATAAGAAAATTGATGTCAGCAGACCTAAAAAAGTTGAATCCACCAACATTTTTCACAATAAGAAGAAAGAGGAAGAATAGATAAGGTGTGGTCTTTATCTATGCTCATTTGAAGAAGAAGATGAATGGTAGATAGATAGCAGATGATCGCATCACATGATTGGAGATAAGAGTAATATGTAGTCTCTCAAGAAAAACCAATATGTTAATGTTATTCTCGGAAACAATGCTCTAGCAAAAGTTTTGGGAAAGGGTAGAGACATAATTAATAAAAATAGAGGAGAAACTGATACTTTATTAGTTCAAGGGCTAAAACAAAACATTCTAAGTGTAGTTCAAATGGAAGATAAAGGAAATATTATTATATTTACATGAACCAAGTGCAAATTTATGGATGAATAAACTAGAAAAGTCATAGCAAGAGGATATAGAAACCCAGACAGATTATATGTGCTCGAAGAACATAATTCTCATAGATATGAGGATAATTCAAACTTAGAGTAAAAGAAGATGGTTCCCATTGCATTCCATTAATCTTAAAGGAATACTTCTCATAGTGACTGCAGAAATGATGTGAGGTACATGACCTCATAAGAGAAGAAGATGATTATTAGGTCTCAAGATATATGATGAATAATCTTAAGGGGAGCAATACATGTTTTGTCTTGATGATAATTCCCATCGCTGTTTTGATATTTATGTTGTTGATATTACTAATAGTCCATCTGATATAGTAACAATGAACAAGTATATATAATACAAGCTTAGGGAGAGATGAAGTTGTGAAACTTTTGTATTTTACTTTTTGTACGTAGATTCTATGAAGACAAGTCGCATATATACCTGAGTACTGATATGATAAGTCGCATATGTTTTTCTATCATGAAGAAAGAGTGGGAGAGACTCAGGAGAAGGTTCTGATATGATTTAAACAATTATTATTTGGCTTTCTAGTTCTAATGATTGATAGTTACAGTCTGTTGATGTTATTTAGAAGTGCTTGTGGATTTTATAAGTTGTTGATGCCTTGATGGATAACTGATTGATGAAGATACTCTGATGTTATTACTGATATATGAGATGATATGATCAGATCTAACTATGAAGAGTTAGCACAGATTCAGGGAGATAATTTTCCATGCTTCTAATAATGCATTGTTGGCATTATGGTTGCTTTAGAATTCTTTGGTACATAATGATGCTTATCATTGAGGATGTTGCTTATGCTACTGAATTTCTTGAATGATGGTGTATGAGTTGCTAATTATGGTTTATTCTTATGAGTTGTGGAAAGAACATGTAGATATTGTTATACCATGCTATGATTATTTGATGATAACTATGCTATCATGGATGAAGCCTATGGGATGAGTATTTGATAATGATTTCTACTTGAGTTGCATATTGGTGAAATAGTTCTTGATGAAGTGGTGTTGGTGTGATAGTTATTATGCATGAAAAAAATGGTGTAACTACAGGTTTCATGAAGACATATTCTAAAGGTTACTATAGGATAAATGACATACTTAGTCACATATTGATGATTATAAGGATGGATGCCACCTTATGATGATATGATTAGTTCTCACATATGTTTATTATGCTTTTGATGAACATGGATTAAGGCTCTTCCTACTAAGGGAAAGAACAAATTGACCTTTATGAGGTCAAGAGGATGAGTTGATAACAGATCCCTATGGAAAATCTTATGTTGCATACTGGGTCACAAGTTGATGGTATTAAAGCTACATTATCTTATCTTGTAAATTGATGATGAAAATGTGCAGGTCGCTTCTAACAAATTCTTATGGTGCAGATCCTACATAGTATATGATGGTTGTTTAAGACTATCTTGGTCTTGTTACCTCACTATAGAGGTCTTTGGTCTTGGTTATACATGTCATATCTTTCATTTGATGTAAAGTTCATGTAAGTACCTATGATGTAATAATTATAAATTTCAGTCAGATATGGACTATTGTGGTCAAGTCATGTAATCCCATCTTTTTGGGCATATGATGTAATTTGTAATCCCACTGTGATTGGGTGGTTGATGTAAGAATGAAATCAAATATGTAACCCCACTCTAATTTGGTGATTGATGTAAGTTTGAGTCCTTGGTGATAGGAAAATTCCTATTTAATTAAGTCATAGAGTCATGTACTTCATTTCACATCCCTTAGAATTTTTAGCATGAGCTCAGGGGACTTGGTTAGTATTCGATATTCATACTCAACAGATCATATCTATAGTGCTCATGTCAACAAAGGGAGAGAAGCCTTCATTCAACATTGCTCGACCCTTTTCCCTTAATTTCAAAGGGGGAGATAATTTTGGTGTTTGGAGAATGCTTGGTATATCTACAAATGTGTTTACAAGTATTTACAGGTTGTGGTGACCAAACACCAAAGTGGTTGCCATCAAGTCCAAAGGGGAAGATTGTTTGCATTATGAATAAGGTGTTGTCCTTGATGGTGACCTACTTGATGAGTTGTCTTTTGATGGAAACCTACTTAATAAACATGTCAACATGTTGGTAGCAGGATGAGTATTCATGCTAGTACACATGTGACAGAAAGATTGGACAAAGGAATATCAATCAGAGACAGAGGAATGATAAAGATGAATTCTGAAGAAATATACAGAGTTTTATGAAGCAAAGTTTATTACATATTCAATTTTGGTGAATAAAGGTTGCGTATACACATGTTCTATGAAGCAAAGCCAAGTACATACGCAGGTTTTGTGAAGAAAAGTCATGTATACGTAGGTTCTGTGAAAAAAATGCACGTACATACATGAGTGTGTATAAGAAAAGGCATGTATAGTTTCCACACCATGGTATTCTGAATACCAAGGGTTTTTACTATCGTATTGACCCATAATATTGAGCACATAACAAGATATTTGATCCCATCAAAGAATACCATCGTCATTAGTGTGCTTTTTACCTGTGGTATTGGATAAGGTCTAAGCTATATAAGGAGATGAAGACCAAAGTATTGTGGTGTGCAAGTGATGAATATTTCATTAATAGTTAGATCTAAAGAAAGTATGCATGTAATGGGTTATTAATGATTTTCTTGATCTGAAACTATGTTTACACCCAGGAATTTGATGATGGATAAGATCCAATATATCTAAAATGACTATATTGATAATGGATTGGTTTGATTTTTGATATTATGTGTGTCGCATGATTATTTTTTGTATGCCGAGATATGAGTACGTCTGAATTTGTATTGTGCAACGAGGGTCTGTGTCAATAATTGTAGATCTGTACGCAGGATTTATTACCTTGAAGGCATGTACATATGTTGGTTTGATGTTGGTAAGTCACATACCTATTCAAATTTGTATGTGGTTTTCATACATGAAAATCGCATGTACACACATAAACGCTTTGTGGAAATCTCGTAAATAAGTTAGGGTTTTGTTGAAGAAGATGCCTGATCAACCTAATTAGTCTTATTGTGTTTTTGTTGTCTGTTAATGAAGTCTTAAATGACAATCTGGGCTTAATAGTGATGTTTGAAGATGAATTGATTTAGGATTGATATGTTGAAGAATGATGATGTTACTAGCGTGATTGAAGATAAATTATGCTTCTTTGATTATTTTAGAATGACTTATTGGTTTTGTGTATGACTCTAATTAATGGAACCCACATCATTTCGTTGAAATCATCAACGAAATACTAGGGGTTATATGTATTAATTATATAGAAAGGGTTAATAACCCCTAGTATTTTTATTTAGGACTTATATATATTAATATAAATTAATTAACTAATTATTATTTTTATAGGACTTATTATATATATTATTATTTTACGCATATAATCTCAATAATTAACGTATATATAATGCTTATTATTTTAATTATTAATTAATTTTAATTAACCCAACTTAACCGTCTTCTATAAAATCAATGATAGAGTTATTATAAATAAGATTAATTAGGATAACAAAAATAACAAACAGGGCATTTAGAATATTAGGTACTATAATATAGGAATATACATATATATTTAAGTTAGATTTAATAAATTAATTAAATAAATAGTAATATATATAATATATATATATATATGTATATATTTTTTGGGGTAATATTTGAAATTAAATAAATGAATTATTTATACCTGATTGACCTAGCTCTGAATATAATATCATTTTAATATTAAATTTAATTAGAGGAAGTTTGACTGGGGTTCTTGAATGACAAAGTAGCTGTTGGAGTATTTCAGCCATTGGAGTCTCTACTTAGACTATTTAAAACGCTGAGCTAGATCTGCATTTTCAACTTGTCCTGACGATGAACCACATTGGTTGGTTCGAAATGCGTTGGCAGAAATCTTTCTTATGTGATTTACGCTGAAGCTCTCCTTATAACTATTACATTGTTGTGACTCACATCAATGAAGCTCTCCTTATAACTATTACATTGTTGTGACTCACATCAATCGCTAAAGAATAATCCCTCGCCTATTGTATCTATCAATATAAAATTTCACTATTTTGAAAACCATCATTAATAAATCTATTCAATACTAATATACAGCAATTGAAATTTACTTATTTTCAAAACCACCCTGAGATAAAATATATACTGTATTACTGTAAACAAAGAAAAATAACTATAAAAACATGTGTTTTATTAATAAAATTAATCAGGTTTGATTTTTAGGATTTTAAATTATTATTAATATTATCTAATTGTATTAATAGATGAAAGGTAATTATAAAATATTTTAGAATTATTTATAAATTTAACATCTTACTAATAAATATAAGGTTTAAATTTTAAAAAATATTAAATATTTTATAAGTATTTTAACATTTAAAGTTTTAAGATAGGTGCACAAAATTAGTTATTTTTTCTTTATTAATTAATTAATTAAAAAAAGTTTAAATGAATATAAAAGTGTAATGGTCTTTTGGGCATGTGGTAGGCATACGACATAGTTGCCAATAAAATTGTAATAAATTTAATTGTAAACTTTCTTTTAAATATCAATTTAAGTCAAAAAAGTTAAAAGGCAATAACTACCTGCAGATCAATTCAATCTTTGATTATGACTCATATTAAAAATATCATAATATTATAGATAATTAATTAAAATTAGGAAATCTTAAATAAAAATATTCCATAAAACAAAATATAATAAATCAGTAAAACAACTATAGAGATTTAATTATTTTCCAAATATTATAATATTTTTTGTAATTTGACTAATAAAATTAATCCAATTTAAAAAAAAATATTAAATTTATTTCATCTCTTCCTATCTTCTAAATTACACTTAAATAAATTTATATTAATTTAATAACTTTAAAGTCATAATCTAATACATTCTCTGTCACCTCTCATTTCTTATATTAGGTGAATAAACTTGAAGATATTATTTTATAAGATAATGAGAGATGAAGAGACCCCCCACCAAAAAAAACACATCCTACTATCTTTCTTAAACCTGAATGATACAGACATTTAAAATTTTAATCATATTAAAACCATGAATAGCAGTTCCATCCAACCCAATCATAAATTCGCTTAAATTTTCACCCAGGAATTTAAGCACATAACATAGTTCTAAATTTTTACGATAAAGCTAGCACACACCATGTACAGTAATTAGAAGGCTTATGACTAATTCCACCCTAGAAGTAGAATATGTGTGCAAACTTGAAAGGGAACACTCATTTTCAAATTGTCTCCTGAATTTGGTTATTCAGCTGTAATTCACTGTTTCGGGCATGAATTCAGACACCTTTCATGTATACATTCAATATTTTCATTAGGAAATTAACAAAATTATTTTTGTGCAGAAAGGCTAAAGAACAAAAATCTTGATCCTCCGTTAACGCCTCCAAGAAAGGCGAGGGAATGCGGACAGTGGCCTCTAAATGTGTCAGTACGGCTAACAAACTGACTGTTTGCTGTGATTCTCCTACGATTCAGAGCTTACGTCATGGCAAGGAGAACGTTAGTTGTGCTTCATTTCTCTCTCCTCTGAATGACAGGTGAATGGCATTTAAAAAATGACAAATCAACTTGCACTGATGTGATGTTTTCCCGTCTTATCTGGAGATGCGTGTGTTTCAGTGATTACCGAATCTGCACGTTGTTCGCTTGAATTTGCGGGACACCATGATCTTACCCACTGCAAAAGTCATCCGTGCATATATATAAATGATATTTCTGGGGACCAATGATATCAATCTATGAATTCTGGACCTATTCATTTAGAAATAGTAGTGGGGTGATTTCAATTTTGACAATTGTTGTCCTCTTTTATGTCATCTATAGGTTCGTGACCTAAATCTGAAAGCGATTTGTTTGGTTTTTCCTGCTTGCGGATCAGTATCAATGTACAACAGTTGACAACTTGACTCAACATCTCTGGCCAGCAATTCGATTTCTGCCATTCTGAAAAAAGCCATGGGTTTTCGCAAGAATATATTAACAATTTGGCGCCGGCCAATACACCGATATCTGTGCTATAGGAATCTTAAACTAACGATTAGTGTGCTCCCATCACAATGATCGTCATAAGTCAAAAACTTACAGCGGCAGGGGTTTTGTGCAGGAATTAGAAGGCAATGGTGCAACTTTCTATATATACCCATCTGCCTTAGGAAATGGAATCGAGGAGGCCAGCGCCGTGGCCGTTCCCAGGAGAGGAGAGCCTCAGCTGTCTCGAGCTGGCCTTAAGGGGTTACAGAAGAAGAATTTTGAAGATGGGTAGATCTTCTTGCTATTCAAAAGGTCATAGCCGTGGGGCTTGGACCCCTATGGAGGATATGATTCTCTCTGAATACATTCGAATTCATGGCAGTGATGGATGGAAAAATATCGCTAAACGAGCAGGTAAAATTCTAATAGCAATTTTTATTGCAAACGTAATACTCATTGAGAGGTTAACTAAGCGGGCAGTTTTTGTTCTGCAGGCCTTAAACGATGTGGAAAGAGTTGCAGATTACGCTGGTTGAACTATCTTCGCCCCGACATTAAACGTGGTAACATTTCTCCTGATGAGGAGGACCTCATTATTAGGTTGCATGGCCTTCTTGGCAATCGGTATGTAGAAAATCAGAGAACATGATTTGTTGAGAGAAATTTTTTGGCGAAAGGGTTTCGAACTAATTATTAAATTTTAAAATATTTCCAAAATCTGCTATTCAATTATTAAGTTCTTCAATATTTCCAAAATCTGCTATTCAATTAGGTTCGAGTATTAAACGTGTAATATATATGCAGATGGTCTTTGATAGCAGGACGACTACCGGGTCGAACAGACAACGAAATCAAGAATTACTGGCACACTCATATGAGCA
The DNA here is from genome assembly GCA_000404065.3 of Pinus taeda. Lineage (NCBI taxonomy): Eukaryota > Viridiplantae > Streptophyta > Pinopsida > Pinales > Pinaceae > Pinus > Pinus taeda. The sequence goes on from APFE030623617.1 coordinate 99,213, forward strand.
AGAAGTTTTACCCGTCAATGAGCGATTCTCAACCAAAATCTTCGCAAAAACTCAGAAGAAGAGCAAAATCTCCTGTTCCTGTCCCAAATCCTGTGTTCAAAGCCACAGCCGTTAGAATAAAACCAGCCATGAGACTTCCTGGAATTGTAAGAGAAAATGGCTATAACGATGCTGGTTCCAGTAATCTTATATCGTATGAAGCCTTCAGATTATGCAATGTGAAAGAAATTAGGAAATCTTCATGGGGCGACCTACTTGTGAACGATTCAATCGGAGACGAAGAATCCGACCTTATTGCTTTGGGATTGGCTGATAATCCCGTCGAAACATCAGCTACAAATCCTCTCTCTCCTATGTGGAGTTTAGCTGACCAGCAGTCTCCTCATTACGATCATTTTGGGGAAGATGCAGCTACTTTAGCCGAGAGTTCGTTTTATTTGAACGAGAAGTCGTCTCAAGACTGTAATCTGCTCCCTTCTCTGTCCGACTGTTCAACAGGTTTTACATCAGAAGGATTGTACAGAGAAATGGTAGAACTCTACGATAACGCAGAACACGATGATTGGATTCATGAATTTGGTTATTTAGAGAAATGAAACCTGCTGCAATCAAATGACGCATGGGTGGAGGGAGATTTACACAAAGTTGAGTTGCAACATCGTGCGGAAGGAATGAGCTGTAGACAAATTCTTGCTGGAACACCGTGAATAAATCCGGTGATAGGGAATGCAGTCAATAAAATTTTACAAAGGTTTCCTAAATTGTTCACACATTGTAGGTCTATTGCAATCATATTAAATCCTGTGATAGGGAATGTAGCATATAAATTTTAGGAATGTTGTCTAATTTGTACGCACCTTGTAATTCTTCCGTATTAATGAAAATTTTCATCAAAGTGGTATTCAAGTGCTTTGTTTATTATTAGTAGAGTCATATTAGTATACGTGGGTGACAAAAATAAATTAGTATCGTTTTTCTTTTTTGAAATTAATACGGAAGAGCCCGTAAAATTATTCTAATATAGAGAAAATCTATCAACATAATTACTCTTAATACCATTTCATAATCATTCCATTAGCTTGAATCGTTCTGCCCTGCTATTCCCATTAATTTTATACTCTGTCTTTGCTGATGAGTTGATGACGGTCATGTGATCGGCCGAGTGGAGAATCATATAATTAGATATTTTAGAAACGTCATATACTCTAGCCGAAGTTTCTAAAATCATTGTTCATATTACTGTATTACAGTTTGGTAGGGAAAGTGGGGAGTGAAGTGACATTGGGATGTATTTTAATATACGTCCTTTCATTGTCTCCCTAGCGCTGATGTCAACATAATTGAATGGCTTTACTGTATTCCAGTTTGGTGGGGAAAGTGGGGATTGAAGTGACATTGGGATGTATTTTAATATACGTCCTTCCATTGTGTCCCTAGCCCTGATGTCAACATAATTGGATGGTTTTTTTTAGATTTCCAAGGTTAATGTTTAACGAATGAAATTAACAATAGTTATGTTAGTTTTTGAAAAGTGTTTTAATATAATAAAAAACTTAAAATAACACTAATTTCTAGTTTTATTTTAAAAAGATAATATAAATGGTGTAATTTTATGCTAATTTTATATAGTTAAAGCTTTACCATGGATTAAATTTTTTGATGTGTATATTTATGAATTTTTTAAATGTTATCATTTTTATATATGAAAATACATACCATGTTTGAATTCCATACAAGAATATTTTTTATTGAGCAATATTATAAAATGTTTTAATTTTTATTATTATTATTATTATTTTATTATATATAATATATATTTTTATATAATATAACATGATTTAATATTGAATATTTATTTATGTTTATTGAATTTGTATCATTGAAATGTAACGTATTGGTAATATTTTATTTTTATTTAATTTTTTTAATGCTGAATTTAAATAAACTTATGTATTTTGAAAATTGAAGATCTTTTTCATTTCAATTATTCATAAAAATATTTATATAATTTGATGTAAATTAACGTATTTATTATTATTTATATTTAAATATTTTATTATATTAATTTAATATATATTTTTTGAAATAATAAATGTTCATTGAACATATTTAGATTCATATATGGTTTGATTATCAATATCATTTAAATACAGTTTATATTTTAGAATGAAATTAGAAAGCATTATATGTTATTTATCAATACCTTAAATACAAAATTATATATTTTAGAATGAAATTAGAAATCATTTATAGATTAATTTAGAAATTTTTACTTTCAATTATATTTTTCATTTAAAATTGATGTAAAAATAAAGTTGAAATTGAAGAAATATATATATATGTGCAAAAAGTACAAAAAAAACTTAAGTTTCCATACAAAGATTAGACCAAATGAAAATCAAAGAAAACACTTCACTAAACGAAAATCAAAGAAAACACTTCACTTCTTGAGAGAATATGTTGAAGATCAAGCTAATTCATAGAAGCAATGGAATCTTTTAGAGATAGCTCAAAGATCAAAGTATGCTAAGTACTTATGGGTTCCAAAACACCCCATAAGTGAAACATCGCGAGTAAATAAAAATAGAAAATGAGACCAAACAACAAGAGGCACTTAAGTACTGATATACAAATTCTCATAACTAGATAATGAGAGAGAAACTGTTGAATTGAGACTTCTCTGATCCATAACATTTATAAAATGATTTTTGGCATAAATCACATGTAGAAAACCTTTGTCGACAAGTTTTGAACCAACCAATGTGGTTCATCCTCAGGACAAGTTGAAGAGTTAGATAGACTTTTGTGATCCATAACATTTATAAAACGAGTTTTGGCGTAAATCACATGTAGAAAGCCTTTGTCGACACGTTTTGAACCAACCAATGTGGTTCATCCTCAGGACAAGTTGAAGAGTTAGATCATGGCTGCATATTAAATGAGAGCAGATCTTCCAAATGGTTAAATTGACCATCAATAGCTATATTAAAAAAGTCTAGATTATATAAAATTATAATTTTAATAAATCAAACGATAATAGAATAAATATATTATAATTATAGTAAACAATTTTCTCTTAATAATATTTTATATATTTATATATTATAATATTATATATATTGGAATGTTATTCTTTTTTTATTTAATATATATATATTTATATATTTCTTATTTGGTTATTAAAATTAATTAATTTTTTTTCAATTAATTCAAATTCAATAAGATAATATAATTACTTATATATTTAATTTCTGTAACTGGGTGGGAACTCTCTGATTTACATGTCCATTATGTACCCTTACGGGGGAAGGGTAGCCCATATTTGACCCAAGACCTGCCGTTTCGGTGAGACTTCATTTCCCGGCCTGGCCGCTTGAGCTAACCCCATGTGGACTATAATATATTATATATTTGAATGTTATTTTGGTTTTGTTATTCATTCTATATATTTTTATATATAATTTTATTTGGTTATTAAATTAATTTATTTAATTCCTTTCTAATTTAATTGAATTTAGGCTTCTGTGATCCATATCAAGTTCAGAGAAGATTCCTTGGCGAAAATCACATTAGGATTCTTTTATTGAGGCGTTTCAAGCCGACAAGTGTGGTTCATTGTCAGGACAAGTTAAATGAAGAGATCTCGCTTTGCATATTAAATAGATAGAGCAAAAATTCCAACGACTAAATCACTTGATTAGGTACCTGTTATATTGACAATGGCTATATTGACAACAGTTAAATTTGACTAGCATATGATAGGTTTGGACCAAGATTAGGGATAAAACCTATATTTAGTTAAAGAAGTTACTATAATTAGTTATCTTCTTATTAAACTAAAAGCAAATGGATCATTCCATGAATTTATAATTATGAATATATATTAGAATAAATAAAATTATAAAATAAATTAATTTAAGGTTGATAGATAATTATTGAAAGATATTTAACTATAAAAGAAATCGAAGTAATTAATAGTTTAAATATAAAAGTTATTAAATCTATAACCTATTAGAGTATATGTAGATAGTTATATTTTTATTAAAATATACGTTAAAAGGAATTATTTCATATATTTAAATTAATTAAATTAAAATAAAATAAATTAAATAATTCTAAATTAAAAAGTTATTTATAAAAATATTAAATATATAAATATTATAGTAAATTTAAAGGTTAGAGAAAATATTTTTAAATTTATTTATTTATTTTTAAGTTAAATCAATAGTTAATTTCAGGGTTAAAATTAGTATATTATCATAGATTAATTACAAGATTATTATCTTCTATTATTAGCAAAAAACAAAAAGCATGAATTAAGTGCCACTACAATACTTCCACCTAAATCAACCACACCTCAAAGAAACAAGGTCACTAGAAATAGGGAACAAGAGAAAAAATACTAAAAGGACGACAAGATCAAGCTAAACAAAGGGAGGGAGAGAAAGGAAAGAAATGCCTAGGAGGAGAGGGTTGGGACCCAACAACTACTAATCTCCTAGCCATCTTATTTATTGAGATTATTCGGCCTTTTTTCAATCGCAAGGGCTTCCCTAAATTTCTGGTGATGGAATTGCAACACTTTAGCAAATTTCTGGTGATGGAATTGCAACACTTTAGCAATAACACCAGCCTCCTCAAGTTTTGTTTAATGGCACTTCTCTTAATGTTGGCTGCAGCACTTCCATTGTCATTAATGATGGTCTCTTAGATTATAGTGAATCTAATACTAATAGAAATGATAACACCTTAAATATAGGTGAAGTTTATAATAATTATATGAATAAAAATAATGCTATTAATATTATTAACAATAATAAATATAAGATAATAATTAAAAATAATAATAGCAATAATAATTTAGTTGTTAATAATATATTAATGATATTATTAAAAATAATAAATAATAATAATAATAAATAGTAGAGTAAATGATTATAGTAAGATAATTAATGATAATAAAGATAATAGGTCAGCGGTTCCTGACTTGCATAAAAGAAGAAGGGTCGGAGTATATATGATATTAATCCTCCCCCTCCCTCTCATCTTAATCATAAAGTGGTTAATTTATCTAGTTTCTCATTTTCCCCTTCTATTTTTAATGTTTTAGGCAGAGGTTTGAACTTCGCCTTGGGCCCTAAGAAGATCCCGATGGAGGACATTATTTGTGGCATAGAATTTGGTATTCGTAGTTTACCTGATAGTATTAAAAAGACTATTAGGCGGGATTGTGCTGTTGTCTTGAGGAAATATAAGCCTCCTAAGAGCAACCTTAGCAGGGATGAATTTGAAGCCCTAAGATCCTTAAATCAGAACAAAGATATTGTTGTTCTAAGAGCTGACAAAGGTGGAGCTGTTGTCATCCTTAACAAGAAAGACTACTGCAATAAAATGTTGGAGCATCTTCATAATAGTGGTAGCTATAAGAAGCTTTTCAAAAATCTGTTGAAGAAGATCTCCAGGAATGTGGCCCTTGCCATTAAATCCAATAACTCAGTGAGTTAACTTCACCATAAACTCATTGAGAGCAATCCCATCACACCTAGGATCTATGGGCTTCCTAAAATTCATAAGGAAGGAGCCCCCTTTAGGCCCATTGCCAATAGCAATGGTGGTCCTACCTATCTCCTTGCTAAGTTCCTTGCCTTGAAGCTTAAATCCTTAGTTGGTCATATAGTGTCCTTTTTTAAAGACTCAGATTCCTTTATTGAGATTCTAAAGAACATCAAGCTGGACTTTGGAGACATTCTTGTCAGTTTTGATGTTGTTTCGCTATACACTTGCATCCCTATAAATGAAGCCATGGAAGTGATCAACCGACTAATTGATCCTGATAATGCTCAGTTAGTGGAAATCTGCCTCACTTTGACCTTTTTCAGTTTTGAAGGTGAGTTCTTTGAGAAAACCTATGGAGTTGCCATGGGCTCACCCCTATCCCCTGTTGTTCCTAATCTTTTTATGGAGGATTTTGAATCCAGGGCTCTAATTTCAGCCTGCCTCTTGCCTAGGCTTTGGAAAATATATGTAGATGACACTAATGTCATCTGGTCTCATGGCCAAGAGGAGTTGGATCTCTTCTTCGATCACCTCAATAGTGAATCATCGGCCATTAAGTTCACTAAGGAGCAAGAAATCAATGGTTGCCTTCGTTTCCTTGATATTCTTATCTCAAAGAAGAATGATGGTTCCCTCTCCCACCGAGTGTTCCATAAGAAAACTCACACACAGCAGTATATTCATGCTAGTTCCCATCATTTCCTGGCCCAGAAGTTGGGGGGTTCTTATTACCCTTGCTACTCGTGCCTTAAGGATCTCTGATGAAAAGAGCTTCGAGGAAGAGAAATCCCATCTCCTTAATGTCTTTGTTGAGAACGGTTATAGTAGACGCATGGGACAGACGGATTTCCTCAAAGCAGCTAAGAATTCGTTGACTAGAAGGGAACCGAAGGAATGCATTCCTGGTGTCCATCATCCTTTTGTTCAGGGGACCACGGATAGGATTGCCAAGATCCTTAAGAAGCATAATGTCTGCTTGACATTTAGACCTCTTAACACCATTCATAAGTCCTTCAGATCAGTGAAGGATCCTATTGACCCTAAAGACATGAAAGGGGTTTATATTATTCCTTGTTCTTGTGGGACCCCCTATATTGGTGAGAGTGGTCGCTCCATTAATCAAAGGATTAGTGAGCATGCAGTTGACCTTAAGCATAATAGAACCTAGTCTTTTGCTTTAGCAGAGCATGTTGAGAAAGCCAATCATCATGTTTGTATTGAGGAGGCTGGTGTTATTGCTAAAGTTTCACAATTCCATCACTGAAAATTTAGGGAAGCCCTTGAGATTGAAAAAAGGTTGAACAACCTCAATAGAGAAGATGGCTGGAAGATCAGTAGTTGTTGGGTCCCAACCCTCTCCTCCTAGAAGTTTCTTTCCTTTCTCTCCCTCCCTTTGCTTAACTTGATCTTGTTGTCTTTTTAGTACTTTTCCTCTTGTTCCCGTTTCTGGTGACCTTGTTTCCTTGAGGTGTGGTTGATTTAGGTGGAAGTATTGTAGTGACACTTAATTCATGCTTTTTTTTTGCTAATAATAGAAGATAATAATCTTGTAATTAATCTATGATAATATACTAATTTTAACGCTTAAATTAACTATTGATTTAATTTAAAAAAATTAATTAATTATTATTATTTAAAATATTCTCTCTAACCCTTAATTTAAATAATATTTATATATATTAATTATTTTTATAAATAACTTTTAATTTAGAATTAATTTTATTTTATTTCTTTTAATTTATTTAAATATATGAATAATTCCCTTTAATGTATATTTTAAAAAAAATATAACTCATTGTCTACATATTACTCTAATAGGTATTAAATTAATAAGTTTTATATTTAACTATTAATTACTTAAATATTTACATAGAATAATATTTTTTGATAACCATTCTATTAAATTAAATTAATTTATTTAAAATATATTAGTTATCTTTACTCTATATTTATTAACTTTTATATCTAAACTACTAACTATTGTAATATCTTTGATAACTATCTATCAGCTTAAAATTAATTTATTTTATAATTTTATTTACTCTAATATATATTCATAATTATAAATTCATAGAATGATCCATTTGCTTTTGTTTTAATAAGAAGATAACTAACTATAGTAACCTTTTTAACTAAATATAGGTTTTACTCCTAATCTTGGTCCAAACCTACCATCTCCTAGTCAAATTTAACCATTGTCAATATAACCATTACCTAATCAAGTGATTTAACCGTTGGAGTTTCTGTTCTATCTATTTAATATGCAAAGCTAGATCTATTCATTCAACTTGTCGTGACGATGAACCACACTTATTGGTTCAAAACGCATCGACAAAAGAATCCTAATGTGATTTTCGCCAAAGAATCCTTTTTAATTTATCTAATCATTTGCATCACTAAGGATAAGTAAAGGTGTTTTCTTAATAATAATGATTTAATGGAATTAATAAATTATTATTGAATATCATCCAAATGACTAAGTTGATCATCAACAACTATATCAAAAACGGTTAGATTATATAATATTATAATGTTAATAAGTCAAAAGGTAATAACTTATAGTAATAATATAATATTATAATTATAGTAAACAATTTTTCTTCTTAATAAATAATTTTATTATATTATATATTTGAAATGTTATTCTATTTTATTTTATTAATATATTTTATTTGGTTATTAAATTAATTAATTTAATTCCTTTTTAGGTTATATTTAATCATTTAAATCACTAGGGACAAGTAAAGGGGTTTTTTAATAATAATGATGGAATTAATAAATTATTATTGACTAATTTTTTATTTTTTTTAAGGTAAAGGTAAAAGCTTAATAACAAGTATACACGTAAGGCCATCTAATAGTACAGGTCAGGATTAATAATATTAAGAAATTTGTTATAAGGAAATACTAATAAAAACAAGAGATAGATTATAAATACAGGAAGGTCAAGAACAGGACAATTAGCAAAATTAATTAACCATAGGAGAAACCCTAGGAGGATGGAAAAATCATGGCTCAAAGGAGAACGATACGGGAAATTACGGGGAAAACCTCGAAAGCTAGAAAAGGTCAAAAAAAGGGGTAGGGGGGGTGGGGGAAGCGGAAGGCAAGACTAAGAAGGGGAAAATATCTAGCAACTGTTGATCTTCCAGCCGTGAGATTGTTAGGCCTTCATTTAATTTCAATAGCTTCCGTGAATTTACGGTGACGAAACTACACAACCTTGGCAGTAACCTTGGCCTCCTCAACACAAACATGGTGCTTGGTCTTTTCCGCATGCTCTACTAACGTTGAAGACTTATTTCTCCTATGTCTTAGGTCAGTTCCATGTTCGTTAATCCTTTGATGGATGGAGCTCCCTGTTTCACCGATATAGGGGGTCTCACAAGAACAAGGAATCATGTAGACACCCTTCATGTCCTTAGGGTCAATGGGATCCTTCATCGATCAGAGTGATTTACAAATGGTGTTGAGGGGCCTAAAGGTTGAGGGCATATTATACTTCTTAAGGATCCAAGTAATCTTCTCTGTGGTTCCCCAGACATAGGGAAGATGGACACCTAGTAGGCGTTCTTTAGGTTCTTTTTAAATTACTGAATTTTTAGAGGCTTTAAGGAAAGGTTTCTGACCAAGGCGCCTACTATAGCCATTCTCCACAAAGACATTAAGGAGATGGGGTTTCTCCTTATCGAAGCTCTTGTTATCATAAATCCTAAGGGCACGAGTAGCGAGGGTGTTAACAACACCCAATTTTTGAGTGGTGAAATGATGGGAATCGACATGAAGATACTGCTCACTATGCGTTTTCTTCCAGAACACTAAGAGGGAGAGGGAACCATCCTTATTCGTAGATATAAGGATATCTAGGAAGGGGAGGCAACCATTAACTTCTTTTTCCATAGTGAACTTAATGGCAGAGGATTGATAGTTGAGGAGATTGAGGAAGAGATCCAACTCCTCTTGGCCATGGTACTAGATGAAATTAGTGTCATCTACATACCTTTTCCAGAACTTGGGTAGGAGACGGGCTGAGGCTAAAGCTTTGGCTTCGAAATCTTCCATAAAAATATTCTCAACAATAGGGGAAATGGGTGAGCCCATGGCAACACCACAGGTCTATTCAAAGAACTCACCCTCGAAACAGAAAAAAGTGGAAGTGAGACAGATCTCAACTAGCTGAGCGATATCGCGATCCGTTAGGTGATAGATCACTTCCAAGGCCTCCTTTATATGGATACAAGTGTAAGGGAGAGCACATCAAAGATGACGAGAATGACTTCAGGGTCAAGCTTTATGTCCTTAAGCTCTTTAATGAAGGATGCAGAGTCTTTTACAAAGGACTCTATACGACCAACTAGGGGCTTAAGCTTAAGGGCAAGAAACTTAGCCAAAAGGTAGGTCGGACCACTGATGGTGTTGACTATAGGCCTCATGGGGGCCCCTTCTTTGTGAATCTTAGGCAACCCATAGATCCTAGAATTAATGGGACTGATCTCAATGAGTTTATGGCATAGGGAACTTACATAGCTATTGGATTTGATGGAGAGAGAAACTCTTAGGTAAACAATTGGCCCACCAAAAGAGAGCAAGGGAAAAGATAGAAAGAAAAAGATAAAGATAAATGAAAGACTACTCATGATGACCCCAAGTAGAACTTCATTCACTCCAAGCATGATAAAAAGAAAAGGTAAGAAATAAAAGAAAGAATAATATAAAAAAAGGTAAGAAATAAATGAAAGATGACTCATGATGACCGCAAGCAAAACTTCATTCACCCCAAGCATGTCACTTAACTGGAGAAAGACTTATGTCAGAGAGGTTAGCTTATGTCATTTTTGTTTGGAAGTCGGAATCAAATCCATAGTTTCATTTTGTTTATTCTTATAAGCAAATCTTTCAACTTTTTATGTTAAGAATTGTTTGCTTGTCACTTATCATTTGTCACAGTTTATTGGAGTGTAACCATTGTTACATTTTCCTTTGTTACAGTTTATTGGATTGTAACCATTGTTACAGTTTCCTTTTCGAGATATGATAATTATATATAGTTAAAAAATCTATCATCAGTAACTATGCCATAATATCGAAGCCCTATTTTTACAACTCAATACCAACAATGAAACAAAAATATCTTTAAAAAAATTGTTTTCCCAAAATCTCTTCTCTAATTTTTATTTTTATTTTTTGAATTATGTTAACTAATCGTTTTGGATTATTTTGTACAACATGTTGATAGTTTTTCTTTGTGGTTGATAAGTTACATAAAAACATTTATGCCGTACTTATGTTATATTTGTATAAATGTATACTTTTAGTTTTAATAAGTCAATTTTCCATCATGGAGTTTATTCATGACTCTATCTACAATGGTATCAGAGCACGGGTAAAATTATGAACTCCATATTTCTGAGAAGGCTTGTTTGAAGTGCTCTCACTCAAGGACATGGTGATGTGGATTGTGCTTTGTGACGGTTTGAATGCCAGCACATATTTGTGGATTGAGTCAAACTCTAACCTTTTGGGATACTGTGAGGCATCTCCGATCCGTCATGCAACAAGAAGATATTCTGTTTTTTAGCTGAGTAAGTAATTCGTAACGGTTTGTGCGGAAATATTCTCTTGTAATGTTTCTAGCGTTCCATTTTCCTGTGGATTTTTCTGATTTGTAATGTGTCTGGCATTCCATTTTCCTGTGTATTCATGTGGATTTTTCTGATTTTGGCGTGATTTGAAGTTCTAACAATGTCTACCAGCAAAGGGAAGGCGATAGGAATTGATTTGGCCACAACTTACAGTTGCAAGGGTGTTTGGAAGCATGGCAGAGTTTGCATTGTAATTTTTGAATTGTGATGCGGTGATATTACTAGCAGTATTGGATATAAAATATCTTTCTTAGACTATTGTTTGCATGGTAATTACTCAAATGGAGAGGCGTATGCATCAAAATATGTTTCCTGATCGTGATTATGAAAAAGCACATAATGGTTTTTGTTCCGTGGCAAGGCAGTTGCTGTCAAAGCAAGAAGCAGTTGGACAACCCAAGTTTGTTTATCCTACTATTGGACAGTGGAAAATTAGTTCCCTTAGGTTTTGTTTCGTTTCTCCCTTGAAGGGAACATCAAATCTAGGATTTTAACATTTGTCATTTATATACATACATAGTCGACTGCAATTTTGGTAGTGTTTTAAAACCATTCAAGTCTTCACTAATTGTTTAAAAATCTAGGATTTTAACATTTGTCATATATATACATCCATAGTCGACTGCAATTTTGGTGGTGTTTTAAAAGACTTCAAGTCTTCACTGATTGTTTAAAAAAATTATTCATACATTGTGGGCTTTCTAATTTTTGATTGGAGATATTGGTTTTCGCAAACTTTTGTGAGATTAGGGTTAAGTGAATTTCATATAAGTAACATTTTTTTAGGAGCAATTTTTTGTTTCAATTTTCCTTTTGTCTTCCTCCAACTTCTGCAATAATGAATTTGTTAATATCCTTAATAGGCGTTGTCCTCAATGGAAAGGAAAATTACCAAATATTCTTAAGGAGAATAAAGAATATTATCATTCTTAATGATTTGTGAGACGGTTCTTATCAAAGTAAGGATGGCTTTGAACCAGAATGGACAAAATTGAGAAACAACTTGAAATTTGGAAGACTAACACTAAGAAGACATGTACTTTGATTTCTTCTTTTGTAATAAAAGAGTTAAGTCAACATATTATTTCTAGCACCACAACATTCGAAGCATTAAAGAACTTTATGGCCCCCTTTCAAATTTAGAAATCATATAATTATTGAAGCTGTTAAATTTGGAATTGAAAAATAATGATCCCATAAGGTCTACATATTTGCACTACATGGAATCTTTTGAAGCTAGTGAACACATGAAATAAATGACCTTTTATAAACTTGTAAGCAAAATTGCTAAAAGAGAGAAGGATTTAGGGAAGAAAGGCTCACTTCCCAGTTCCAATGTTCAGACTTTGTGCCTTGCACAAAAATAATATAAGTCTCAAGGAGACTGTACTAAGAATGCCAAAAGTAGCAATGGTTGTGGTAAAAAATATTTTAGAGGCTAGCAGGGTAATAACAATCAAGGTGACAGGAAACAAAATAATTTTCAGAATGATAAACAATATGTTAATTGTTATAGATGTGATAAAATTTTCATATTACCAAAGTCCTTGGGAAAATATTAGTGAGAACAAAGAGAAATTTAGTGAAAAGAAAGAGAAATTACATCTAGAAAATGGAAAACCACTAGAATGTGCCGACTATATTGTTGCACATTGTAATTTTAGCATCAATGATGTCTTTAGCATTACACTTGATTCACAAGGTACTTCTATATTTGATACTAGAGCCACTTGTCATATAACCTCCAAAATATAATTTTTTGAAACTTTCAGTGATAATATTGATGGAGTAGTTTATTTCGCTGATAAATCACAATTAAAGCCTTCAAGTATTCGCTCTATTCAGTTGAAAATATCAGGACTTGCTAATTATATTTCACAACATGTTCTTTACATTTCTAAATTTCAAAAAAAACTTGATGTCTCTGATACATATAAGGAAACAAGTGAATTCTATACATATATTTGGTGGTATAGTTGAAATCCATAGAGCATATAATAATATGACTGTTATGACTCATGTTGAAGAAGACAACCCCTTGAAAATAAAAGGTAACTCATGTTCTATTTTCAATTATGTGCATTTAACTCAACAAAGTGATACTTTGTCTTCCAGTTTGTTGTGGCATGGTTGTTTTGGTCATATAAATGATTATGAAACAACAAGGAATTAAATGGCTTATTATTGTACCAAGTAAACTTACTCCATATGATGCTTGTATTTTTAGGCAAGTAGAGTAAGCAAACTTTCCATCACTCTACTTCTAGAGCTTCAAGGAAGTTAGGTCTCATACATTCTAATTTATGTGGGCCTATGCATATTCCATCAACAAATGGTAATAAATATATGTTAACTTTTATTGATGACTACTCGAGGATGTCTTGGGTTTATTTGTTGAAAGGCTAACCACAAGTTTTGAAACTTTTTAAAAAATTTCATGTATTGATTAAAAGTAAAACTCAACTTAACATTGGCACTCTACGACGTGATAACAGTGGTAAATACACATCTCATAATTTTTAAAAGTATTTACAGGACAATGACATTAAACATCAAACTACAATTCCTTATAGTCTGCAACAAAATGGTGATGTAGATCATATGAATTGAACATCGCTAAATATGGCAGATCAATAATGTTTTTTAAGAATGCTAAGTTGTTTTTTTGGGGAGAAGAAATAACTTGTTTTTTCTATATTTAAAATTGTTTTCCTTCTTCTACCATCAATAATAAGTGTCCTTACGAAATGTGGTATAATCAGTGTCATGTTGTTCAACCTTTCAATTTTTTTGGAATTCTATGCTATGCATTGATTCCTAAATATCAGCCCAACAAATTGGGTGTCAAGAGTCACAAATGGATTTTCTTTAGATATTCTAGTTCTTCCAAAGCTTAGAGGTTTTATGATGAGGAGGAAAAGAAATTTATTATTCCAAGGGATGCAATTTTTCTTGAGTCTCCTAAAGATTTTTTCAACATTGTCAGACAACTCAGGCATTTGGATAGATTTTCTTCCAAAATGTTTTATTATGAATGTGATAATGATATTCCAAATCCTGAAGGGGGGATTCCTATTTTAGATGAATATTTGGATATTCCTTCAGAAAATTTGTCATCTTTAATAATGATAATGTTTCTGTCAAAGAAAATCTAGATGTTAGTAATGTTTCTGCAGTATTAGAAATCACTCTTGCAGAGCCTATTCTTAAGCTTATTTTTCAATATGAGAAACCACCACAACAATCACTATGAATATCAACACACCTTAGGACATTTCCATGAAAGTATGGCGAAATTGAAATAGAGAATTCTTCTAAACAACATAAAGGAAATGATGGAAATGATACTCCAAGTTTAGGAAACACTTCTCATGATTTAGAATTTAATGTTTTCTATTGTTAGTGAACCTGCTTCATCTGAAGAAGCTACCAATTATAATGAATGGAAAGATGCAATGCAAAGGGAGTGTGAAGCTCTCATAAAAATGGCACTTGGAGGTTGGTGGATCCTCCGGTTGGCATCAAAATTATTGGTTGTAAGTGGGTTTATAAAATTAACTACAAGGAAGATGGCTCTCTTGACAAGTACAAAGGGAGACTTGAGAAAACGGGTATGCACAAAACCAAGGTGTTGATTATACAAAAACATTTGCTCCTCCAACTAAATGGGGCACTATTAGAGCCTTCTTTTCTCTTGCAACTCGAAAGGGATGGAAAATACATCATATGGATGTAATAGAAACCTTTTGAAAGAATATGTATATATGTTTTAGCCAAATAATTTTTTGGTTAAAGAAAAAGAACAAAAGGTATGTAAATTGGTGAAAGCTTTTTATGGTTTGAAACAAGCATTCCATGCATGGTATGCAAAATTAACTGGAAATCTTCTCAAGTTAAATTATATGATTTTCAACATAGATGATTAAACTCTTTTTATCAAGAAAGTTGGAAGATTAGTTGTATATCTAGTTGTCTAAGTTGATGATGTGATGATAACAAGTAATAACAATGATTATATAACATCTTTTAAAAGGGAGCTACAAAAGAGTTTTGATATGACAAATTTGGGTTTAATTCATTACTATTTACGAACTCAAGTTGATAAAAAACCCAATTATATTTGCATTGATCAGAAAAATACATTCGATAATTATTGATTAAATTTGGAATGTAATATAGTAATCATGTTTCCACTCCAAAGAAGTAGAGCCTAAATCCCACTTCAGATGAATGAATTGTTTGACGATCGAACAAAATACAGGTAATGTGTTGTAATTTTAATGTTTCTTACTACTACTAGAACTAAAATAGCTTTTTTTGTAGAAATACTTTCTTGGTTTATGCATAAACCTTGTGAAGGTTATTGGATCACAACAAAGTTAGTGGTAAAATGTTTAAAAGGAATTTGGTCATATGGCATCAAATATTCCAAAATTTTAGACTTCCACCTCACTGGTTATTAAAATTCATATTTGTATAGAGTTAAACAGCATGGGGTGTCTACTTCTAGTTATCCAATGAATATTGGATCAATAATTATCACCTACAGATCACAAAATAAATATGTTTGTGTTGATTCTACCGCTGCAACAAAATATGTTGCAGCAACTCAAGATAAAAAAGAAATAATTTGGCTTCACATAATACTTGAATATTCGTAGGAGAATAAATAGGCTTCAATTACTCTATTTATTGACAACTCTTTTGTAAATAAATTGTCTAAGAATATGAAATTTCATGATCGAGGAAAACATATCAAAACCAAATATCACTTGATTTGACATTATGTAGAGGAAAAATTCATTCATTTGAGACATTGTCCTACTTCAGAGAAAATTGCAGATATATTCCCAAAAAAATTGGGATGTGAAAAGTTTGAAAATATGAATTACTTGGCAAGTTAGATGCCCCTTCAAATTAAGGGAGGAATATTTATTAATCATTCAAGATTATTTTGTACAATATTAGTTAGTTGATAGCTTTTACTTTTTGTTAATACATTATTGAGACATAAATGTGTCATGCCTACTTTACATTTATGTAAATATATGTTTCTCATTTTAATAAATAAATTTTCAATCATGGAGTTTGTCACTACTACACATAAGGAGTGTTTAAGATAAAATGTTAATTTCGACTTAAACACATATTTTAACTTTTTAATTCTCTTAAATTAAGAGAAAATAATAACACTTTATAATTTTCTTAATTTAAGACAAAATAAATAAATTAATGTTGGTTAAGAATGACTTTCTCACACCATTCCTTTGCAATCTTTCTTCGTTCTGCGGCAAGAAACCACTATTGGTGGGAAACACCACAGGTGTCATTTTCAACACTAAGGGAAACAAATATCTATTGGTAATATTGTTGCAAGTGAGAATACTAAACTTTTCTTGGATGCAAATGAGGTAATATAGAGTTCCTGTAAGAGTAGTTTTTCACCTCTCCCCTGTTTACCTCTCAAGTTTTTATTGATGTTAAACATCCTAAAGATTAGCACACTGAAATTCTGCTCTAGATCTTAAATACAAGCAACACAATCTTTATTGAAATTATAATTTGGTTTCTAAACGAAGGTAACAAAAATTGGGGAAATGCTCTACTGGCTCGATTTGCAGCTTCCAAAGTCAGAGGAACTCATGGCTAGGTAACAACATTTTTATTATACATGGTTACTCCTCTAGTTTCTCGTTGTTAGGATTTAGACTTTTAAAAATTGTTTTAATTGTTTCAAATAATATTTTTTATAGAAAAATAATTTTATTTAAGAAGTAAGGTATTGTAAACCCTTGTTTTCAATAATTTTTTTCCCTTTTGTCTTTCGTCGTACTGTTTTTTCCCAATCTTCACATATTTTTCATTCTCTATCTTCCATTTTCTAAGATGTCATGGATTTTGGTAATGGAATGGCTTCTAGAGTAGTGTCAAACATAATTAAGACCATTATCAGTGTCCTTTACCAATAACTAAATGATGTTAGGGATTTGGGAAGACCCTTCAACTTCTCAATAATGAGGTTGACTGTATGGAGTGATCGTTAGGCCATATTAAAATCCAATTCGAAGATGAAAACAATAATTTCTAGAGTTAGTGGAAGGTTTTTTTGGGAAGACTTAAGGAAGCCCTTGAAGAATTCAAATCCCTAATCCATCGCGCCAATAGACAATAAGGACCACGTCACAGTTGTTGCCTTGTTTTCAACCCCAATATCCCTATAAAGATTAGATAATGGAAGAATGGATTTTGTGAGCTCTTCCAATAGGTGGATGTTTCTCTTTCAATAGTTACCCATATTGAACATATTGTGGTATCAACAGAGTCCCAAGCAGAGGTACTTCTTCAACCTCTCCCATATTCTGGCTTTGTGGGGTCTGCCACTAAATTTTCTCATAAGTAATTGGTTACATGTCTTAATGAGCTTCATCCCTAGACTTAGGTGATCGATATGTGGGGGATGGAGGGAGTTGGAAAAATGACATTACTCCAACTCCTCTATAATAACTACAAGAATAAGGTGAGTAGTAGCTTCTCCTTCATCATTTGGTATACCATTTCTCAAAAGTATAGTATTTAAAGTCTACAGGATATCATTGCCAAATCTCTGAATTTAAAATTTGAGTAAATTTATAGAATTGAAATGAGAAATATTAAATTGTATGCACTTCTTTAAAATAGGAGGTTTCTTCTTGTATTGGATGATATATGCAATCCAATTTATTTGAATCAAGATTGGATCAATTTTGGCTGCAGAGACATGGTTGTAATAATGGAATAAATAGACTACTACATGACGATACTATTGTGTCTGAAGACGAAGGGTGGGAGCTCTTTTAGAGAAGCTTTTTTAGAAGTGGGGTTACTTGAGACAATAATCTAGAGGTTATTGCTAGATAAGTTATTTCATAGTGTAAAGGCTTTCCTTTAGAAATAAATATAGTTGATTCAACTATTGCTTAGAAAAAGAATGCTAATGAGTGCGTTTATGCTTTAGTTTTCATGAAAAATGTAGATCCTTCCATTCTCTCCGCTCACAGGGCCAACGATGCAAAACACTATTGGCAGTTGAGATGGGGCTATGATAATTTTCCTAATAATAACATGAATATTTTTCTTATACTATGTTTCCTTTCTGGATGATGCATCGAGTAAGGTCAAGGCACTGGTGGATATGTGAACAATAGAGTGATTGGTCACCCAAAAAGGGAAAACTTACTTCATCTATGTTGGGAGGGACTACATGGACACACTACTAGATAGGTGCTTCATTGAGTACCCATATGCACAAATGCGTCTGGGTCCTTTATTATTTATTCTCTTAGGTTTGCTGCAATATTCAATACTCTCATTTCATGTAATGTGGACAAGAGTAAATTTATTGCTATGTGTGAGAATCCATGAAAGATAAGTATTTTAACTATTAAGGTATCTATGTTTAAATTTAATTGGGTAGAAGCTTCCTTCATTTAATTCTAAAATATTTTGGTTGAATAAGTTTTCAACCATGTTAGCCACCTTGCAGACTTCTCCTTTGAGCCAATCTATAGATTGGGATAGTTAGAAAGGTGGACTTGAATCAATTCTTTCTAAGTAATACCTTTCTCTAACCAATCCATATTCATAGATCACATCCCTTCTAAACTAGTAAACTAGTTCTTTTATTGACATATAAGACATATTTTGTCTATGATGGGAAAGGGAGCTCTCTCCTTGTGAAATTCAACAGTGCACAACATATGTACCTTCCCCTATGGTATAGTAACAAGTTTACTTGTGACTATGTTACACCTACTTCTCCGCTTTGCAAGGGTAGCGATTCGGGTATTAACATTCAATTAGCTACAAAGAATAAAAAGACTACTTATGATTGTTTCTAACTTTAAGCATCCTAGGCTTTCCTTTAATTCAAATCCATGCAACTTGTTTTTGTTCTCTTTGATATAAAAATTGAACTCTGGCAACTCTTTTGACTTCCAATTTGTTTGTCTTCTCACTTTTTGCTTCAAGTAACTTCATGAAGTTTTATAGATTTGAATTTCTTTTGGATTTTCTAAGTGTAGAAGACTCTATTAATGTAATTACCCATAGGTATATTTTTCTACATAGCAACTTCAATACATTTATGAATTCCATACTGTACATGAAAAACTATTCATATTTTCATAGACATAAATCAGAAACTATATACAACCCATTTTTAATGATTCACTTCACTTTGTGTGTTCATGCTCATATCATAAGCCTTATTTTTTCTAATATTTCTTCCATGCAAGCAACTTCATCCAATTTTGTTTTAGTTTTACATTCCATAACTGTGGGTGCAATGTTAATATTATAATTTGGCTCTCCATGTCTTTCTTATATCCAGTTATCATCTTCTTATATTTAGTTGTCAGCTTTGAGAAGCTTTCCTTTCTCTCGATGTTATATTCTAGATTAATTTTATAGGGCCTGAAATTTTGATAATGATTGATTAACACTAGGAAGCTTGAATTTTAAGCATTGAGTTTGTTGCCCATGAAACCAAGGTGTATACATATTCATGTATATCTTATATGATCATGAGAATATATAGAGATTCGTGCATGTCACATATGTAATTTCCACTGAACTTGGCACAAATTTTTAGACTCCACTCATTTAGATCATAATGTTAAATGCAACTCGAGGTTGAAATCTGAAATCCAATACCCGAGCTATCATCTATGTGAACTAGAAATCTAAAACATCAAGCTTCGTAACTTCCTCAGTGTATAACTCATGTGTATAACTAATGCATTGATTGGATTTATTGCAAATATTTACACATACCAACTATGTTTGTTTAAGTATACCAAAAGATTGTGAAGCATTGCTTGTCCAGAACAAGTTAGGTTGAATAAGCTTATGCAAAGTAGTTCTTGTGTTTATTGCAATGTTTTATACACAACAACTATGCATTTGTCAAAGAAGAAACCAAGAACTTTTTGTACACACCACATAATTTTAACCACCTTATGTGAATTAATGTTTAAAGTGATCCCTTGATTGGGTTTCACAAGGTGAAAGATGTGCATTACTAAAAAAGGTTGATGTTTGAGTATTTAATACTAGTTATCAAGTGTTTGAAATTGAATCCTTTATTTTCAATTTAATATTATGTGTATTATTGTAGAGAGAATTTATAATATGAAATGATAGATAAATGTATAACTAGTGTCTCTTGGAAAACTGATAGAAGTTTAAATGGTTAATATTTCAAATATGTGGAGTTAACATTTAAGAAATGAGGGAGAGTAATGTGATCTTTATAGAAATAAAATTTAGTTTGAATATTTTTATATTTTCAACTGAAAGTAGATATAAGAGTGTTTATTTAAGACTAAAGATTAATTGAATATAATAAGAAAGTGCTTATAAAGTGATTTTAAACCAATAGTAAATATAATAATATATTATATATATATATATATATATATATATATATATATATATATTAATATATATATATAGATAGATAGATAGATAGATAGATAGATAGATAGATAGATATACACACACAAACTCTAATGTGTAGTTGTACTTAGAGACATTATATTAAAAGGTGTCCCAAGTTTTGCACATATAAGTCAAGCTCATTCTAGCCAATAAGGTTTTGAAAGGTCTTCTCTTAATGGATTTGGTACTTCTAGGATACATTGGATAAGGGGCACTCAAATACTCCCACATACTTCTCGAATCTAACAAACCATGAATCATGGAAATCACCATTCGCAATCCTAAAATCATCATTTAAATCATCAAGATAGATTCAGAGATGCCGAATTAGTCAAGAATTGCAGTTTCTGAACACTACGATTGTAGACTTTTTGAGATTTTAGTTTTCCACCACTACTACACTATAAGGGGTTTTAAGATATTAGTTTTATATGAAAAAAATGTCTTAAGTTTCACTTTTTCTATTTTATAGTTATTTTAACTAAAATTTATTTAATTATTTTTATTTGTCTCTAGACTAGCAACATTTTTGTGAAGAATAAAAGGAATGAATAGATGGTGGATGGTTCCCTCTCTCCTAATTGATTTTGAAGGTGAGAGATACCATTTCTGTTAACATAAAGAAAAACATGGAGAACAACATGGATATATCCAGGAGCCATAGAGGATTGTTGTCCCACATCTTGACATGGCTTTCTGGGCTGCAAGATCTGTTCTTGGTATCCATAGTGTGTAGAGTCTGGAATGAAGTGCTCACTTTAGAAACCTAAAAGCTCGCTATTAGGTCTCACAAACTCCTCCCTTCTCTCACTTCTTGTTTGAAACATGTCAAGAACGTAAATCTCTCTGAGTAAATGGATCAACTAAATGACCAAGATCTTTGGTTTGACTCCAAATCCCTTAAAAACGTAGTTAATTTATCATTAGGGAACCTAGACCAACCACAGGAAAGCATTTCAAATCTAGGGTTTGTAGGTTTTGTGAATAATTTTACTCTGTTAGAGGATGTTTCCCTAAATTACATACCCAATTTTTTACATTTAGTTATTAAATCCTTGAATATCATTTCTAAAGGCTTAGCGATATCAATCTTGTGAATTATAGAAATTTGCTTGATAATGTCATGGAAAGCCTTAAAAAGTATGATAATATCCAAGAATTGAGTTTAAAGGATCATTTTGCATTCACTTCATCTAGCTTGATAAAAATAGGTTAGAATTGTCCAACGCTTTTCACTCAAGCTTCAACGATTCGTCTTCATTACCATAGTTGTTTACTCTCTCACCACTAACTATTTCAATCTATAAGAACTATCTTTATATTTTTGATGTGCAAACTTCCAAAATTATGAGGGTAATTGGTTTTGTGACATTTTCTTTGTCATGTAATTGGATTTTATTTCTTTCCCTCTCTCTCTCTCTCTCTCTCTCTCTCTCTCTCTCTTTCTCTCTCATTACTAACAATTAGTATCATATCTTGATGGTGGATTGAAGGATTGGGTGCAAAGGAACAATGTGGTCAAAATTCCATGAGCACTCATTAAAGATGTGATAGGAAATTATGGAAACTCTTGAGCTCCATGAACCTATGGTATGGTGCGAGATTACATTAGGAGGTTAAGAAAACAGTGTGAAAAGGATGATGTTCCACAGAAGGAGTGTACTCCTAAGAGAAATAAATATTAGAGGAGAATTGATTTTAGAGAGAGATTCCAAAAGGATTTTTTACAATGTGTAGGCAGAGGTTGAGAAAATAAGGAACGTAGTCTCATGTATGAGAAAAGGTGAAGATCATGGTGGAAAGTATTGATAGAGGAGGTGGTGGTTACCAATGGATGCATACTTAAGACAAGGATGTTGAAGACAAATCTCGAGGGTTGTTTGGAGGTTGCAATAAAATACTAGGGTTCTAGTAATGGATTTGTGCAAGATAGTGTGATGGGGTTTACAACCGAATGTTTGTAGGCTATGGGCTACCAAATACCGGTATATACCTATACACCCATGAATATTAAACCGCTATGTGAGATGAGAGAATTTTTTGCGCAAAGTGGTAATTAGTAGGGGTTTTAATACATATGAATTTCTCCTATGGAGTGAGACATTAATAATGAAGATGATGCATTTATTCAATCTATCTAGGTTGAATGTTATTCTAGTGATGAAATCTTTGTGCAGGTTTTAAGCTAAGAAGTTTTTGATGAAGAGGAGGATATGATCATGTTGCGAAGCTTGCAGTGGAAAAGTATTTTCATGAGCACACCTTATTTGAGCCACTGAATGATCAGTTTATGGACTATGTCTTGGTGGAGGATCCCATGATGAAAGTGATCAAGATTAAGCAATATTAAAACAAGACCAAGCAAGTGCTCTATTCTACATTCTCCTAGCACATGAACCACTAGTGAGAAGAGGCAAATTATGATAAGCTATGGTTGGACAGTAATGAAAATTCATATCTTTGGACAAGTTATAATTAGCTTGTGGTTAGGGATGAGAGCATTTGGTTATACATATACCTTGAATATAGAGACATAAAGCTTAAAGAAATGTTCTTGCTACAAAACTGGGTTGAGAAAATTGGTTTAGTGACTTCTAGGATGAATATATGTATGTTCAATTTTGAGAGTTAGACCATTGAGAGATCACATGGATCTGATGAGTGTAAATAATTATGGAATGGTAGGTTAAGGTGATATTAGCACCATACGTGTTTTTCAAGTGGGAGCACAATAAAAAGATTCTCAAAAGCACGAGAATATAGTGAGAGAAAGGTCAAGGAGTTACATGTATGAGAAAAGGTTGATGAGTTTGATGGTTTTGACACCTCATGAAGGAGCCAATGTGTTATGGAGAACTACAGTAGTACATGTACACCCTAGAATATTTGGTCCAACTTGTAATTCGTTCCATAGGTGGGTTGTATTCCATAAGGTTGCTTTAAAAATTATTGTTCAGGCATGAAAGTAGGATGATTAGATATGATGTCTCATGTAATAAAATGAACCATGTGAATAGGTACATGCTGACTAGGTGTACCCATATGCAAGATTTATTATTGAAAGAATTTTTATTTAGGAATACATGTTGGTGTGAAATGACACATGGAGTTTTGTATGATCAAGTTGGGGAATGGACCACTTGAATAAGTACAAGGGTAGTAGGTGCGCTTGAATTCTAGCTTGAAGGGTGGGAGGTGTAGGTGGGAATTCAAAATATGATGAAGTGACATGGTTGGTGATCTACATACATGAAAAGGTGTCCTAGAAAACTTGTACATATAGCAGCTGGTTACCCATGCATTTCACTACATGAAAAAATTTTGTACAAAATTCAACAAATTTATTGATACCATGTTAATCTCCCCAAGTGATGTTTAAAGGATGGATTTCAAACAACTACATGTCCTTTTTGAACCCATGATTATCCATAATTTTCACATACTCCTTAATCTCCACGAAATAAGAATTTTAAAGCTAAATTTAAATGTAGCAATACTATCTACTTTTCTTAAAAAATAAGTGGAATATAATTTATTTATTTCATATTAGTTTTTTAAAATTGATTAAGTATAGAATATCCCATCTTGAAAAATTATCTTCAACTTATGCAAATTATTTTCTAAATAATTTTGGCTTCTATTCACCCTTTCTCACATCACTCACCAATATATATAATAATGACACTTATATTGAAATTTAAAAATTATACTTATATTATTTAACAAGTAATCCAAAATTCCTTTCAAGTTAAAATTGATAAGACATGTCATCTATGTTTCTTTTCATATAGTTAATAGATCAATTATGATCCTAATTCTTTCCTTCTATCAACTTGCTAATACATTGATGCTCCATTGGCTTACCACCTTACCACCTTCATTAAATCCTTTCCTTCAGCAAGGATCCCTGACCCATAATGGGGCTATATAAAATGTACCAATCAAGCAACAAGAGCAGAGTGAAAATGTTAGGATTTGGAGGAAAATATCTAAAAATGTTAGGATTTGGAGGAAAATATCTAATTACAACACTCTCCAATGGAAAAGGATTTGAATGCTTACCAATAAAATGTTCTGAAACTTGATGCCATCCATCTAGTATTAGGGTATACAAAATATTTTGTTCCTATATCTAGTCATTTGTCCAATTATTGATAAACAATGATTTACTAACTTGATAATTACCTATTGTTCATGGATCCCTGTGTCACATATGTCACTTATATGCACACTAAATTACTTATTAAAAATATAAAATAATGAATTATCTTCACCCAACACTTAGATTTTCTATTTTCACTCTTTAATGTTCTTCCTCTATCATCTTCTTGTTTTATTTGAATGTGTGCTTATGTAGTTATTAATTTAATTATTTATTACCTCTCTTTAACTTCTCCCAACCAACTCTTCTTTTTCCAAATTGGATTTTAATTTTAATTCCTAATCCTTTTTCTTCCTTTTAAATTATGAGTGTACTAGTAAGTAGTTTTAGTTAATTATAATCATTTAATCTTTTTATTAATTAATACTTTTAATTAATTATATATTACATTATTAGAAATAATATTAATTATTTTTTCGCTTCCCTAAATATATTAAATTAAAAAAATTTTTTTTTATCCTTATAAATATTCTTTTGTCCATCTTAATTCACTATATACTTGATAAGTTATAACAAATAACTAGCGTGTTATACTTCTTTAAGCCCTCAAGCATTTACCTCTTTGTATGTGCCAAAGTTAAATGCCTTTTAAGCATCCATTTTTCTTGCTGTGGGAATAAATGGTTCTAACTATTAGGACTCTATTGACTCAACCTTTGTTATAATTTGTTAGCATTATGGAGAAAGTAATAGTCGCTGAAAGACAAGTTTATCAATTTAGTATGCATTTCTCATTTAAACCCCACGAATAATCAAATCCATCGCATATCATCATCCCAACATGCGGCCTTTAATTAAAAGCATCAGTTATAGAAAATGAGTTGTAGTTGGTATAAATAGGAGTATTGTTGCTCTTCTCATCACGATAACCTATACACTTCCAATGATCCTATTACTGATATGTGAATCAAATAGCAAGCATCTTCCCTATTTCTATACATATTATAATCAACCGTACATCAAATAATTCCAGAATTAAATAAAAAAATTAATTAAATAACACTTCAAGACACCCTAACTCAATATAAAGTCTAATATAACGTTGATGCAATCAGTGTTAATTTATAATTGATGTTCCGTGTCATAATAAAAAAAATGTTAAGATTTAATTGAGATTCCTTGTCATACTATGAATGGTTAGGATTTGCAAATTAAGGTATTTATTTAATCAATGCATATATAAATCATTATATAACCAGTATAAATATTCAAAAATAATAATTTAAAAATTAATGAAATTATGAAAATTAAATTTCTATTACATAATAAAATCTAATAAACAAAATTTATTTATAAAATAAATTTATTTAAATAACAAAATATAAAAACTATCAAATAATTATAAATAAATAAAATAAATTAATATAATATATTTAAAAAATATCGGAGCTAATATTACATAAAATATATAAACTCATAATATAAATATGAAAAGTTAAATGATTAGTACATTGTTGAGAGAGTTTTCGGCGAAATCACATAAACCATCTTTTGTCGACGCGTTTCGAATGATTATTACATTGTTATAAATCATCATCAATCGCTAAACAATAATCTCTAGCCTATTGTATCTATTAAAATAAAATTTCACTTATTTTCAAAACCATCATTACATAAATCTATTCAAAACTAGTATACCACAATTGAAATTTATTTCTTTTCAAAACCACTGTGAGATAAGATATATACTGTGTTACTTTAGACAAAGAAAAATAACTATAAAAATATATACCGTTTTACTGTAAACAAAGAAAAATAACTATAAAAACGTGTTTTATTAAAATTAATCATGTTTGATTTGGTATAAGATGTTTAGGATTTGAAGTTATTAATTCTATTATTATCTATTAGTATTATTCGATGTAAGAATTTTAATTTTCTTATTAAAATATTTTAGAATATCTTTTTAATACTTCTTTAACATCTACTTAATAGATAGTAACGGAATTTAAGTTTTTATAAAATATTTTATAAATATGTTAATAGTATTTTAACATCTAAGTTTAAGATATGTTTCAAAATTAGTTATGTTTTTCTTATTTTTACTTAAATTGATCAATTAAAAGATATCACGTGAATATAAAAATGAGTTATGGTTTTTTGGGATTGTTGTAGTTTATACGGCATAGTATGTAGCCAATAAAAATTATAATTAAAATTTAATTGTAAATTTTCTTTTAATTAATCAATTTAATCAAAATAATTAGAAAGAGCAAACTACCTTCTAAATTTCAATTTCAATTTTTGATGTATTGACTATTATTAAAAATATTAGAAATGGAATTATAGATAATTAAATTAAAATTACGAAATCTTAAAAATAAAAATATTTCAATAAAGCCAAACATATGTAAGTTTAGAAAAGACCAACTTATAGAATAAAATGTTTTGTAAATTTGACAAATTGACTTTGATCAATTAAAACAAAACTTATTTAAAATTTAATATTCATCTCTTTCCTATTTTTAAATTACACTTAAAATAAATTTATATTAATTTAATAACTTTAAATCATAATCTAATACATTCTCAGTGACGTCTCATTTCTTATATTAGGCCAATAAATTTGGAGATATTATTTTATAACATAATCAAAGATGAAACTCAAAAATATCCCTGACGAGACCCGCAAAAAGAACACATCCTACTATCTTTCTTAAACCTGAATCCTGAATTTGGCTATTCAGTTGTAATTCACTGTTCCGGGCATGAATTCAGACACCTTTCATGTATACATTCAATATTTTCATTAGGAAATTAACCAAATTATTTTTGTGCAGAAATGGTGAAGAACAAAAAACTTCATCCTCGGTTAACGCCTCCAAGAAAGGCAAGGGAATGTGGACAGTGGCCTCTAAATGTGTCAGTACGACTAACAAACCGAGTGTTTGCTGTGATTCTCCTACGATTCAGAGCTTACGTCATGGCAAGGAGAACGTTAGTTGTGCTTCATTTCTCTCTCCTCTGAATGACAGGTGAATGGCATTTAAGAAATGACAAATCAACTTGCACTGATGTGATGTTTCCCGGTCTTATCTGGAGATGCGTGTGTTTCAGTGATTACCGAATCTGCACGTTGTTCGCTTGAATTTGCGGGACACCATGATCTTACCGAGCATATATATGATATTTCTGGGGACCAATGGTATCAATCTATGAATTCTGGACATTTTTATTTAGAAATAGTAGTGGGGTGATTTCAATTTTGACAATTGTTGTCATCTTTTATGTCATCTTTAGGTTCGTGACCTAAATCTTAAAGCGATTTGTTTGTTTTTTTCTGCTTGGGGATCAGTATCAATGTACAACAGTTGACAACTTGACTCAACATCTCTGGCCAGCAATTCGATTTCTGCCCTTCTGAAAAAAGCCATGGGATTTTGCAAGAATATATTAACAATTTTGCGCCGGCCAATACACCGATATCTGTGCTATAGGAATCTTAAACTAACGATTAGTGTTAAGTCATAAGTCAAAAATTTACAGCGGCAGGGGTTTTGTGCAGGAATTAGAAGGTAATGGTGCAACTTTCTATATATCCGCATCTGCCTTAGGAAATGGAATCGAGGAAGCCAGCGCCGTGGCTGTTCCCAGCAGAGGAGAGCCTCAGCTGTCTCGAGGTTGCCTTAAGGGGTTACAGAAGAAGAATTTCGAAGATGGTACATCTTCTTGTTACTCAAAACAAGGTCATAGCCGTAGGGCTTGGACCCCTATGGAGGATATGATTCTCTCTGGATACATTCGAATTCCTGGCAGTGATGGATGGAAAAATATCGCTAAACGAGCAGGTAAAATTCTAATAGCAATTTTTATTGCAGACGTAATAATCATTGAGAGGTTAACTAATCGGGCAGTTTTTGTTCTGCAGGCCTTAAACGATGTGAAAATTCTTGCAGGAACACCGTGAATAAATCCGGTGATAGGGAATGCAGTCAATAAAATTTTACGAAGGTTTTCTAAATTGTTCACACATTGTAGGTCTATTGCAATCATATTAAATTCCGTGATAGGGAATGTAGCATATAAATTTTAGTACTGTTGTCTAAATTGTGCACACCTTGTAATTCTTCCGTATTAATGAAAATTTTCATCAAAGTGGTATTCAAGCGCTTTGTTTATTATTAGTAGAATCATATGAGTATACGTGGGTGACAAAAATAAATTAGTATCGTTTTTCTTTTTTGAAATTAATACAGAAGAGCCCGTAAAATTATTCTAATATAGAGAAAAATCTATCAACATAATTACTCTTAATACCCTTTCATAATCATTCCGTTAACTTGAATCGTTTTGCCCTGCTATTCCCATTAATTTTATATTATGTCCTTGCTGATGAGTTGATGACGGCCATGTGATCGGCCGAGTGGAGAATCCTATAATAAACATTTTAGAAACGTCATATACTCTAGCCGACGTTTCTAAAATCATTGTTTCTAAAGTGGGGAGTGAAGTGACATTGGGATGTATTTTAATATACGTCCTTTCATTGTCTCCCTAGGGAGACCCTAGGGCTGATGTCAACATAATTGAATGGCTTTATTGTATTCCAGTTTGGTGGGGAAAGTGGGGATGACATTGGGATGTATTTTAATATACGTCCTTTCGTTGTGTCCCTAGCCCTGATGTCAACATAATTGGATGGCTTTTTTAGATTTCTATGGTTAATGTAACGAATGAAATTAACCGTAGTTATGTTAGTTTTTAAAAAATTTTAATATAATAACAAATTTAAAATAACAATAATTTTTTAGTTTTCTTTAAAAAGATAATATAAATGGTGTAAATTTATGTAAACTTATATGGTTAAAGCTTTACGATGGATTAAATTTTCTGATGTGTATCTCTTTTCAAATATAAAATTTTAAAAATGTTATTTTTTCATATATTAAAATACACACAAGGTTTGAATTTAATACTGATTATTTTTCCGGATAATTTTAATATTAAAATACTTTAATTCAAAAACTTCTTACTATTATTAATTAAACATATACATAATTAATATTGAAATATTTGATTTTAATTTGATTATTGAAATTTTAATATATCATAAAATTAAATTGTTTATTATCTTTTACATATATTAAAATATTTTAAAATATAAATTAAATACATTACATATATTTTAAAATAGAAGTTTTTCATGTCAAATATATTTATATATATATATATATATATTATATAATTAATCTAAAATTATGTATTAAAATAATTAGATTATTAATTTTTCGTTTTGATACTTAATAACTTTTTATTTATTAATATATATTTTTTGAACTACTATATGTTAAGAACATAATTAGAATTATAAATTATTATTATTCAATATTAGTAATATAGAAGTATTTTATTTTTTATATAAAGTTGATGTAAAATTGAGGAAATTAAAAACATATATATATAAATGTGAAAAAATACCAACAAAGCTTAAGTTTCCATACAAAGATCAGACCAAATGAAGAACAAAGAAAACACTTCATTGCTCAAGAGAATATGTTGTACGTCAAGCTAGTTTATAGAAGCAATAGAATCTTTTAGAGATAGCTAAAAGATCAAAGTATGTAAAGTAGTTATGGGTTCCAAGAAATCCAATAAGTGAAATTTAGGGAGGAAATAAAATAGAAAATGAAACCAAATAACAAGGCCCACTTAAATACCCATATATAACCTCTCATAAGAAGATAAAAAGAACAAAATTTAGATAAAAAATTGCCTAACCAAAAAAA